>PITA01030243.1:0-16790 GCA_004023965.1 Spilogale gracilis | reverse complement strand
TTTGATTTTAAAAAGAAAACGTAAAACTCCATGCAAACCTGATGGCATCCATGGATCAGAAGTTGGTTTGGTCAAGGTGTTCACCTGCTCCCAGTTGAAGTCATCATCTTCGGCTTGACTATATCCACAGGTGCTATATGACTCATCAAAAAGGCAACCACCTAAAATGTAAATGAATGAAAAGTAACGTAAGAAACAAACAGACCTCTGGAATAAGCTATGATTATTGCAGGTAACTGTGAACCTACTTGATACCACACTGAATTTGATCTGACCTTTATGTCCAGGTATTATGGATCTTGACCCTACTACACCCTAAATGCTAAGTGCAAACCAGGTTGAGTCTTGACCATGCCTAGCCACATTACTATACTATACTGTTCCTCCAAAGAATCCAATGTATGTATAATCCAAATGAAAGTAGACCTAAGCAAATTTATAATTCATATTTACCAGATTTGCAGGAATTCGGAATAATTGATCTTGTGTTCAAAATTTTAGTGGGATTGCCCTAAGTGTTAAATATGTTTTCAATAGAAAAACATAACAATGTATCCGAAAAATTAAAAGAGAAATGTTTTCACCATAACTCTGGCACAATGTTGGGGGAAAAATGCAGTAGAGACCATGAACATAGCTTGCAAAACGTTTTTCTAAGAATTATTCTTAATCTAAGATAAAAACAGGTTTCACTTTAATACTTTGGAGATTTGAGTCTTAAGATTAAAAGAGATTATAAACTTGCTTATACAATTTTTAAAGGTAAGAATAAATTCAAATCTAAACATGTCGTAAACATCTGCTTAATTCTGGTGCTAGAAATGAAGCTACTTAAAGAAGCAAAGAATAAAAGAAGATGCAGTTTTACAAAGCAGTTCAGCTGTTTCAGCATCCTGGGGCACACTGACGATTTTAAGTCCCACCCACATCCTTTTAAATATCTCCTATTACTTTGAATTATTATAATATCAAATCTTTCCACCAGTGTTTTACATTGTGAAAGGGAGTGATTGTATTGATCATATTAATTATTATTAAAATTCTGATATCCATTATATAATGCTACTAATTATATTAATTAAAACTATTCATTATAATTTCTTCCCAATGATGAGAATTAAGGCTTCTGGTCAAGAAAATCCAAAAATAAGAGTATTATTGCACTATGTCTACACTGTATGTCCAGGTAGCAAGAAGAAAAATAATTAGCATCTGTACAAAGTCAGAGGTAGAGACAGATGCCAGAGGTCACCTGGGCCAGCTTCGATCCAAATGCTTACATGAACTCTACAAACTTCTAGAGAGCTAGACAGTTTTGAACAGGTGAGGCATTCCGAAAATTTAGGAACGCACCCTACCTTGTAGAAAATTCCCCTTTAAAAAGGCCCAAACTCTGCTTCTTCAAATGTATATTCATTTATCTTAGCTCTACCCTACGAAAAAAAGAACTCAGGGATGCACCTGGATCCTTACTAAACCCCATATCATTGTTTCCCATGCATTACTCCAGCCTGCTGAGAGCTTCTGGAATCCAGATTTTATCATATGGGTGTTAGTCATCCTACCTATCCTTGGGTTATCATGCATTCTATGTCTGCCTCCAAATCGCTGATTAAAAAAAAAAAAATGCTAAACAGGGCAGAGTCAAGGGATCACAGATCATTTTAGAAGGTCTCTCCCAGCTTCCTAGCTCTGTCTTAGTTGTTAGCTCGGGCATGATGGTGGAAATTAGTGACCCTGAGCACCATCTTCTGTGACACTTTAACAGAACTGGTCAATTAAACATTCTACTGTGAACAGAAACTCATTACAAAGATACAGCACTAACTCAGTATTTCATCTTGACAACAACTGGTAATTTATACTTCCCTTCTACTCAGCTTTAACAAGTTTAGAAACAAAGTGGATTTGTTTAAGAGCACATAATACTAACAACTTTCCAATTTGGGGTGAGGACTGTTAGGAGACTGTGCAAACATCTATGGGAACTATTTCCCCTTGGTTGCAATCCCTAATTCTGACATGGAAAATAGCTTCATTATGGGAGAAATGGGCTCAAACAGCAGTAGCACTAATAATATTCAGACACAAAGAAATCACCATGAATTTTGACAGAAAAGCGCCCCCCTCCCATGGAAACCTAGATAGCACTTTGATGAAAGTCCTGCAGTGCAATCTTAAACAGTGAAAAATAGCTATAGGCAACCACAGAACAACTCAATGCTGGTTAAAGATCTGGTTTAAAAAACAACCATTGGCACTGAAGATATAACTAAACATAAAGGCAAAAACAGGCATGGCTGTTAGCAAACCCCAAAGGCTAACACAGCCCTGGTGCAAGGATCTGATTTCCCATCACATTAAGCTGCTTCTATCACTTGAAAGGAAACATAAGATGTATGATATGGTTCTTTCTGGACCCATGTAGGATTATCAAACCCTGGAAAATGAGATAGACTATGAATTTCCTATTGCCCAAAGATGTATCCCCCTGCACACCATTTTCCCAAGCCACCACTAGCTTCATCCACCAGACCCTCAAAATAGCAAAAGTGGTTTACTGAGCTAAAATGAGATGAAATTAGTGTGTTTACATCTGAATTAAAATAAACAATTAAAGAGAGAACAATTAAACTTTGGTTTTCAAGGCAGCTTAGTGCCGCGGTGAAGAGAATGGGGTGCAATCTGGCACTCCCCATTCTCCCACTGCTAGTTTTGTGACTGTAGACAGATCGCTGGGGCTCCCTGAGTCCTGGTTTCTCCAGCTATAAAATGGAGATAAAACATGCCTCGCGTAGTATTTCTGACAATTCAATTCAATTCAAATATGAAGTTAGAGTATCACAGTGTCAATCATGTTCAACCACTATCAGTCATTATTAGTTCTTAAATCCTTCTTCAACAATTACCCTCATGGGTTCATTTCATTGCAAACAGTTGGAATGTGTAATTGGAAAATTTAAAAGTGTGTGTCACAAGAAAGTGAAAAGCCATGAGCACATACTCCTGTGGGCTCCCCTATGGAGCCAACGGGGGAGCAAAGAACCGAGGGCTGTGAGGTTTCTTAAGTAAATGCTTTGGGGGGGGGGTCAATGAAGACTGTGACAAGGAAGCCAAGTCCCCTAAAATGCCGTAAAATGAAGCATTTCCAAAAATAAACCTCCTTGATTTTCAGAATAACACAGCTTTTGTACAGGAACATGTGGGAACGTGGTCAGCAATACACTGGCCAAGGTTTCTCCCTGGTTGTCTTACTTGGACGACTGCCCAACAGCTCATGGCTGGACTAGATTCCTCCATCAGATCAAGTTAAATGATTTTTGTTCCGTGGAGGGGAATCAGTACTAAACCAAAAGTCATGCACAAGATGGAGGAAAGGTGATTCAAGCTGGGTGGGATGGTCGGTCGTCACCATCCACATTCTTTCTCTCCCTCCTTGCTGCCCCCTTCCGTATCCTCTCCCCCTACTCACACATACACATTAACACATGTGTGTGTGCCCTCATCATACGTTGGGAAAGACTTGTCCTTAGCGAATTTAATACACCACACAGTATGTGCTGGATGAAGAGTGAGGAATTGTGCAAAAGGAAGTATGTCCATGGATGTCAAATACACAGGTAACTGACAACCGTGACGATTTCTGTACAAGACTGGTGCCGGCATGGCTCCCAGACATGCAGCACACCACCACGCCATGAACACTAAATCAACAAATGCAAAGGAAAGTGAAAGTTCAAAAGCAAGGGAAGCAAAGCAAAGGAGAAGAGGAATAGAAGATTATCCCAGCAACAGGCCTAGGACTCCACCATCACTGCCAAGTCATATGAGGCCAAGTAATAGCCTCGCATACTGGAAGTTAGCCACGAAGTTCACTTTGAGCCCTGGGGTAGCCAGGGCAAAGAGAAAGATATTACGGATTACGCCATTTGCAGTATCTATGAGACGATGATGTTAGTACCAAAATTAATAATGGGGGCTAACTGAGATAAGGGCTCGATTAATGGGGGCTCCTTTAATCCTCATAACCAACTTATAAGGTAGAGACTACGATCCTCAAGCCATAGATACAGAAACGAAGCACAGAAAGTTGGTAGACAGCTCGCACAGGTCTCAAAGCTGCAAGGAAGTGAAGCAGATATTTGAACCCTGGGATCTCATTTTGAAAGCCCACACTCCTAACACTATGTGGTAGTATTTCCCAAGCTCAAAACCCAAAAGAAACTTGACCACTCCTAATCCAAGATCCAGAGAGATCTGTCCTCCCTATAAGAAAAAAACAATGTAATTTAATGAAGATTTCTCAAAAGCATCCACCAGGGTAAAATGGGTCTTAGGGTCAATTCAGTAACATGTTAGGAGAGCATGTCCCTGAACTTCCATTCAGTAAACTTGATCTTGTAGGAGTTCAGTGCATTCTAGGATTAGGGCTGTAATACCCTTTAAAATGGTCTTTATGGGGTTGCCTGGGTGGCTCAGTTGGTTAAGCGACTGCCTTAGGCTCAGGTCATGATCTCAGAGTCTGGGGATAGAGCCCCGCATCGGGCTCCCTGCTCAGCGGGAAGCCTGCTTCTCTCTCTCTCACTCCCCCTGCTTGTGTTCCCTCTCTACTGCATTTCTCTCTGTCAAATAAATAAAATATTTAAATAAATAATAAATAAACAAACAAACAAATAAATAAATAAAATCGTCTTTATGATTATTCTTTCTCTCAACAAAGTCTTAAAGGGTTACTCTGAGTCTGTGTACTTATTCCCCAACTGAAAATTGCAACTAGTCTATGCTACGATTAATGTGTAGAGCCACCTGCATTAGAAAGCAGATGAAATAGCTATTTGAGATTCTCTCTCTCTCTCTTCCCCGCCCCCCCCAAATAAATAAATAAATCTTTAAAAAAAAATTAGAAGAACTGGCATCAGGCCTGATCTTTTTTCTCCACAAAAATTGCAGAGCTTAAAAACAAAAAAACAAACAAACAAAAAATAGGTGCATGAAAGCCTATAGATAGGGCAGGAATTCTGCTGAGAAGTAATTTTGGTTATAAGTCTATCTTAGTCATCTGGGTACTCTCTTAGAACTGGTATATTGTAGGCACCAAATAAATGATTTTTAGAAAAATGGGTAATGAATTCTCCAAGATTCCATGCAGAATTTGGTTGCAACAATTTTGGCAGAAATTGTTTAAAAGATGTGTAATGTACGGGGCACCTGGGTGGCTCAGTCAGTTAAGCATCAGCCTTCAGCTCAGGTCATGATCCTGGGGTCCTGGGATTAAGCCCTGACTCAGACTCCCTGCTCAGTGGGGAGTCTGCTTCTCCCTCTCCCTCCCCCAGTTGTGCTCTCCTTCTCTCTCTCCCTCTCTTTCTCAAATAAATGAAACTCTTTAATAAAAAAAAAGTTTAATGTAATATCCACCTGAAATGAAAAGCAACAAATGAAAGCAATCTCAATTTAGCCCTATAAAACATACGGCCCTGTCCTTGTGTATTCCAAGATGAATAAGCTACAAATGTGACAAAATCAGTGAACACATTCATTTTTTATTATGGTTGAAAACTAAGCTGGTTAAATGTTAATGAAGTCTCCACAAATTATGGCTTTTGCTTTAGAAAAGTTGAACTCTTTTTTTTTTTTTTTGGCAATAATTAGATAGCAAGGCTAGCTGTCTATAAAGGTCATTCTTGATTTATGAAAATAAAATATGGTCATTCACATATTGAAGGGAATTTATCTTTCTTCTTTCTCTGGCGTAGCAGAGAAATATTCAGTAGATCCAAGAACAGTATTATATCATTAATACAGAAGCTATAAAAAGGAGAGGATGGTCCACTTTTTCCCAAGGAGACCTCCTAAGATCTTTCACATGATTATTTTATGTTGTACTGAAGCATCAGGCCTGGAGAGCAGACAAAGGAAAACAACTGACAAGGGTTAGAGCCTACCATTTAGAGTAGTATGTTATTTATTTCATTTTTATCATTTTATTATTTTTTATTTATTTTATTGATATATTATTTATTTTATTATTGAAGTGTCATTAACATGCAGTATTATATTAGTTTCAGGTGTACAATATAATGACTCAACAATTATATACATTGTGACCCAGGTGGGTCATGACATGTTGACCCAGCACACATATGTGTACATTTTATGAACCAAATTTATTTCTCCTGAGATGCACGGATATTATTCATCTCTGCTCTATTTGGTGTTGGAAAACTCGAATCCAGATCCACTAAACTGACTTCGGATCCTTCAAAGGTTGCTATCTGTAGTCTTTATGGTTCGGGAATGAGAACCATTACTTGGGACTGTTTGTATGTCTTGAAGTTACTAATCAATACTAAAATGTGAGAGCCTTACTAAGGCAGGCAGAGGACAACCTGTGATCTAGAAAGTCCTCTGGTATTAACAGCTACCATTCTGCGGACATCTGCCCTGTGCTGGGCAGATCCTGCTGAAGGCAACATAACAGGCATTACAATTAGTGTGAGACTTTCGATTCAAAGAAACTGTTATATAACAAAACCATGCATATGTTTACATGCATTATTTGATCTTAAAAACCCTAAAGGCAAGCATTGATATCCTTTATGCCAGCTCTCAGTGCATTACCTCTCAGCTCTAAATTCACTTTTCCTTGCACTGTAGGAGGGAAGGGTGGTCTTGCAGCGCTCCCTGGAAAGCTCCTCCACTCACAGGGTTTCTCCAGACCCCCAATGCAGGAGCCTTCCCAGTGCCCAGCTTGACAGGTGCATGGCTTACCCCAGGACTCTCTGAGCAATTTTGTAGCGGAGCCCCCCCCAGAGAGACACTTCCCATGAACAGCTTCCCCTAGTACACTAGAGGACACTTTTCCTTGGGTTCCATTGGTGTGGTCCCACAGTCACTTGCCTGCCATCCACTGAGTCCTGGAACTCAGCTCTAGATGGATCTCCTCCTTGGACCCCAATTTTTTCCCTGGAGCGATGCCAGCTTCTCATATTTGCTATTCCTTTATTCCTAGAGCTCTCTTTACTTTGTGCTAGTTAATCTCCTGTATTCCAGGCCACTGTTATAGTTAATTATTCTTTAAATGAAACTCTCCCTGCTTCAATTACTGTGCGGTTTCTGTCTTTTGACTAAAAATTCATCAGCACATCCCTGTTTTTACAAATGGGACTTTGGAATGGTCAAATATCTTGCCCAAAGTCACAGAGAGTTAAATGTAAGGTTTTAAGTTCACCCAAGGTCTAAGTCCAAAGTTCATACTCTTTCCGGTCTGCACATTTTTACCCTGAACGTACCTCTATAAAGAACAATGTGTAATAATTTATATAATGATTGTTGCCTGAATGGCATTGCAAATAAACTCCTCAAAGTGCTGTTTCAAAGAAGCCAGTGGAGGAATATCAAGTGTTAATTTCATAAGCTTCCATACAAGATACATACACATTTTGAGTTGTTCTGTGTTTAATAGGTTAAATTGACATACACTCTAGCGATGAAGTTCGTCTTGTTATAATTACAGCCCATTCAAAGTTATTTTGTGAAAAGACTGCAATACTCCTTGAGGAGATTTCTGGAACATTTTTCTCATTTGTTCTAAATACAGAATGACCCCATTTAAGGCAGCCTTTACTAAATGCATAAAGTATTAAATAGGTCTCTCTACAGAGAGGGCAAATCGAAAACTAATGCTAAAGTACCCCACAAAAAAAAGCAATGTTATATGTTCTATTTTCCTAAAATATATGTAACCTCAGGTGGTCTTATCTACTTATTACAAATTAAAACTGACAGATAAATGGCTATAAATTAATACATTTCAAATTATAACCAGAGAGTGAGCTATAATATACACAATTGTTTTAAGCATTAAAAAAACCTAAAGCGACATAGCAAAGCCACTGCTTTCTTCTTATAAATCAATCCCAATGACATCTACATTTAATTGCCTGCCAAACAATGCAAGTATATAAAGCCTCTTAAACTTTGAGTGCCCCAGTGATGGTTAGTGAATCAGACATTAAGCATTACAGAAATGCTCTTCTACATAATTTAATCTAGCAAGCAGTTTTTACACATCTCACAGGCATTTAAACGGCTAATGTTATGCTCTATTGTAAAAAGTGCTATTTGCCGATGGATATATTTTATATAAGTCAAAGGAAATGAGTTGTCTTGTTCTTAAAGTTTCTATGGCTTATTATAGTTACCGCAAACTTCATTTCATACCCATCTATTGATTCCTTTTTTTTTTTTTTAAAGGCCTGATTGCAACAAACAACCATGCATTTTTCTTATTGCTCTTAAAATCTTTTTTTTTTCCAATGGGTAACAGTGTCATTTCTATTCCCAAATATTGTAGAGATGCATCTAAATCATTAGGGACCTGCCCCAGTTTTCCATTCACAAATAAGTACCATATGGAATTGCTACAGGATTCATTAAACCACTCATACAAACTCCCTATAAACTGGAGTCTACCTGAGTCTGACACTGGGAAAATGACAGTGTGAAAAACAGTTGTCTGCCTCTATCATGACAACAGGAATAAAGAAGGAAAACAAACTGATAGACTATCTCCAAGAACTGTCTAGGGGAGAAGATGGTCAGATCTAGATGGGCATTTATCACTTCATCTTCGGAGCTGCCTGGGTCCTGGCTTCCATCCTAGAGCAGCGGTTCTCAAAGTGGATTCCTGGAGCAGCAAGCATCGCCTGGGAACCTTGTTAGAAATGCCAATCCTCAGGCCCCGCCCCCGACCTCCTAAATGAGAAACTCTGGGTTTAATAAGCCAGACCTCTGGGTGATGCTGGTGGGGACTAATAATGTATGATAACTGCTGCTCCAGACCGACCTATTTAACCGGACTCTTCTGGGAGCAGCCCCAGGAATCGCTGCTGTTTAAAAAAAAAAAAAAAATTCCCAGAATAATCTAATCATTGACCCAATTTTAGAAAAGTGCTCCAGATCAGTGGCTTCAAACATTTCTAAGACAGTATTATCAGGTTTTAAAAAAGGCACAACCATCCTATGTTCACTTATTCATAAACTATACAATGCAGATTATTATAGACACACACAGCTGACCTTTCCAAGTGCAAACTACAAAGTAAATATAAACTGAAGTTCAAGTATTTTCTTCCATGCACCGAGGGATTATACCATATACCTCAGAGGGTGTGGAGATAGCCTTTTGGAGATCACGGCTCTAAATTACTCCTTTTAGTCATAAATATTCCTCAGGTGACTAAGGACAACAGAATAACACTGCTTGATCAAAGTGTTGAATTCCATGTTCTAATTTCATGCTAAGAACCACCCCCCCCATTGTCTTTTTCTCCTAACTGGAGCCGCGCAACAAGAGTAGATACCTTAGGTAGAAAATGATGCTGGTTGTCGGTCAGAGAAACCCAGGAAATTAATAAAAAATACCAGAATTTCACTTTATGTCCAGTAGTGCTCCTGCCAGTTTAGTGTGATTTACAAATCCATCTCTTGATGATTTTATTAGCGCAAAATTATCTGGGAAAGCCAGTAAAATAAACTCCTGAATTCACCAACATGCAGTACAGCCAAGCCATGCTATTCAGCTTAAAACAGGTGGCCAATTATTTATTTTTACTGGGTGCTGATTAACCTAAACTCCACTAAAGATATTTCCCTCGATGAACATTTTTTTCTACACATCAAACTCACTGGGTAGAATCAAATTATAAGGAAAAAGTAAATATAATTTCCTATATCCTCTTGGTAAAGCATTCACTCCAATTTCCTATCATTAGGAGTAATTATTCTAAAACAAAAACTGCTGACTTGAAAGACTGACTCTGTTTAATTGGCATCTGAGGAGCAGGATACATTAAGTCCTGGATCCGTCAACTACCCATTCCGTCTTAGGACAAGTCACAGACTATATGTCTTGCTGTCTGTAGGTAAAGGGGAGCGGCAAGGCTCACATCACAGGAGCAATAAATGTACATGATTTCAATGATGAAACTGGGGGGTATTATACTACAGAAATCTTCCATTTAGTTCAAGAGCCTAACATTTATATGGCCCAATGAGCTGGAAGTGAGAAACAGGAACTGGAGTGGGTCCCCACCTCACCCCTCAGACACGGTTCCTTTATCCCTTCTTAGAGTGCACATCACAATGGGTTCAGTATAAGTCTCGTGTCCAAAGATGTGAAACTTTTTTATACAACATGGGTCTAAAGTCCAAGTCTCCTACCAATATGGCACTCAAATGAGGAAATAGCGGTCAGGGAGCGGCTGTGCTGGGCTTACTGAGAAACAGTGCACTGGTCTTCGATTCAAAAGTATCCTAAAGGATTTTGGTTGGGGGGGAAATTCTGACCTTAGTCAAATCCCTGAGGATTTATGACCTAGAGAAGATTTGACTCTTTTGTACGATTTATCACTTATCTCCTAGGGACATGGTGCAGGCTGAACTCGGTGGGGCATGTAAAAGCATACTCGCTGTTATAAGACCACAGGCATCAGAGAAAGCCATAGCCATGTTTGGTATGTGCTA
Source organism: Spilogale gracilis (assembly GCA_004023965.1). Lineage (NCBI taxonomy): Eukaryota > Metazoa > Chordata > Mammalia > Carnivora > Mephitidae > Spilogale > Spilogale gracilis. Next base: position 6,266 of record PITA01030243.1, on the reverse strand, counting down.
TCTGAAACAAGAAATTAACGTGACAGACACCTCTTTGTGGTTACTGCCTACGGTGGCTGATGGCACCACAAACCAGAGGCCCAAGCCAAAAATCTATGAGTCAACCACCTCTCTGCCCAACACCTTACCCCCCAAACACCTTTTCAGATGTTTTTCTTGCCCTTCCCACTACTCCCACCATAACACAACTTGAATTTCAGCTCAGGTACCCACTGACCTTGACCCATCGCATCTAGGCTCTGCCCTGTCCACTATACCCTACACACAACCAGCAAGCAGACCTTGTAGAAAACACATAACTAAAAACGGTCTCTCTCTACTTACAACTATTCACGGGCCCCTCACTGCCCACTGGATAATATTTAAATGTCTTCATGTGACATATGGGGTTTTCTGGATCTGAATCTTGTCGACTTCTTTATCTTCATTTCTTGCCACCACTTCCCTGGAACAGTACGCTTCAGTAATTCCTGACTATCTGTAGATTCGCTCCAGGGACCGTGGTGCCCACATACGACCTGTTTGCGTATCCCATGTCTGCACCCACCCCTGAGTCTGGTTACTGTTCAAATGACAGCTCAGATGCTACCTCTCCTGGGTACCCATTTCTGATTCTTTTTCACAGATAAAACCAATCCTTCCTTCCTATGTCCCATCACTGTGAAATATAAAGATCTTCTAGATGTCCTTATCACCCCATACAGCAAAATGACTATGGACATGTTTGTCTTCTCTGCTGCATCCTGAGCTCTGTGGTCTGGCGGATGTTCTCTTCACCTCTGTATCCTCAGTCCTAGAGAGGTGCCTGTGACTCATTAAATACCTGCTGGATTTAATGGAGTTTTGTGAAGTTTTCTATTAACAAATATAAACACAAAATTCATTTACGGTTCTATCTTTATTAGAAAGGAAAAAAAAATACTAATATATTCTATTCACTCAATACTCTGATAATACCAGAAGAAGAAATCCTGATTCTAGAGTTCTTTCTTGGCTTTTTTATCTGATTCATGGCATCTCCTTCTCTCCCTCTTCCCCCCTTCACTGTCTGCCCAATTCCTCTCAACCGTGGACCCAAATGCCAGGCACAGGAAGGGAAGAAGTGAGAGGGAGTTTGAAGAAAAACACAGAGGACAAAAAAGAAACCTTTGTCCTCAAGGAAGACAATTGGGGGGGGGGGCACAGGAATGTGTTAAAAAGGGGAAATAACAAAAAATGTTGTAGGAGCCAAAAGAAAGACCCAAAACTCATCCTGAAGGCCTCCTGTCCCTAAATGGTCCAGATAAAAAGAAAACCAGAGAGTCAGCAACTAGATGTGAGAATCTAAAATATCCATGGCCTGTTATTCTGGGAATCTGTATAATAAGGCTGTTATTTGGCAGACCTCAGCATAAGTCAACCAAACACACTCAGATTTTCTGTGTATCATCCTGGAAAACTCTGCTTTAATGCCTCTGTACATTGTTTTGATTTTATGTTTCAAACATAAAAAGAATGCTAATGATTACATGTTTCGTATCTTTTACCTTCATGAAACGTAGAAGTAGTGAATAAGTAATCAATATCGAAATTCAACTTGGGGGCCATAAAGAAAATAAACTTTGAAGTAAAACAGTTCATTGTATAGTTTTTTGAACTAGGAAGCTGTATTCTCTAAGAGAAAAACAATACTTAATACTTACATAATGTAACAAATGGCTGTGAATCAGCTTTCCTTCCAGTCATTGTACATGAACAATTAGTTGCTAAAATATAGGGAACTAAGAACATTAACCCTTCTCAAGGTGAACACAACTGAAACATCTATCTTTTTGTAAATGAGTATTTGCTTAATATTCTATTTCCCTTTTTAGCAGATATTACTTTGCCACTGGCTAAGAGGAGTAGTCTAAGGGGATAATTCTGGATGATGAAGGCAAATTTCTGGGTCCTAGTCCTGCCCCTGCCTGCATGTGGCTTTGGGCAAGGCAACCAGCTGGACATACAGTGACCAGAATGTAGATAAACCAACAAAAAAGACCTGAGGTAAGCCCCAACCCCATCCATTTAGAAGCTCTCCTCACCTACTCATCTGTAAAACCATCACCTTCTAGAAAAATGTAAGAATTAAGCTTAGTATATGTGTGTGTGTGTGTGTGTGTGTGTGTGTGTGTGTTTATAGACACACATTTATATTGTCTATTTGCCTGCCTACCAACCTATTCACGACCCTATTCCACTTACCTTCTGTCTAGTAAATAGGTAACTGTTGGTTCCCTTTCCTTTCTGCTCCTCCAGTGTCTGATCTATATATAATGGCACAGGTAAACTAGATCACTGTTCTTTCAGTGTGATGCTCAGAACCCTTGGGCTCCCTTAGATGGTGAAGGCGAGCCAATGGCATGCCTTCCTAAAACCCAGCTTCAACTTCATACATTCAACATACAATTCATACATAAATATTGGTGTCCCATGGGCAATAACAAAAGTGTACTATAAAAAATTAACATTTAACAATATTTGACAACTTCAGATCTAGATGATCTCTAAGGTAAGATTTACATTCTAAGATTATAGATTCTATGATGTTCCTTTCTCTTCTCATAAATGCAATACTTCTTTATCATGAACATGACAGAGGTGTGAATCTGTTGGTGCGTATCCAGGTGTATGATTAGGAGGGTTCTGATTATAATATAAAAACCAAGACAAATAATGTTAAATAACACCAGCAAAAAGGATAGCAGAGCTCAACTGCAAAGAGAGAAGAGAAGGTTAAGGCAGAGGTGGTGAAGAGGTAAAAAGACAGCAATATCATGTGATGACGAGCCAGGTTCCTGCCCTAGGAAAGCAGATAACACAAATTCACAGGACTGAGTACCCACTATTCAGAAACCTATGTGGGCCAGAACTGATTTGGGGTGATCACTGCCATCCCATTCGACCCCCAAAGTGATCCACATCCTATTTGCCAAAAGGATTTGAAAATATCTCATGTAAGCTCAGTAGAACTCTTCTCAACCTGCCCCAGTCCTCAGCAGCTGCGTACTCATGTCTCAAAGTATCTGAATCGGTTTATGTTTTTTTGCTACAAGAAAGAGGCTCAAAATCTAAAACTCAAACAGACACTGTGAAAATGGATTCATATGACCAGTCCTGTAACCATACCCGCTCCAGTGAAAATATTTATTTAGAACATATTCAAGACCATGCAAACAATCCACACATACAAATACCTAGATGTTAGATATTTCTTATCTTGCTAGAGATCACTTAAGGGCATTTAAATACAGGAAAAGATGGGAAGCAGGTTCAAAAACAGATCATATCAAATTCAGTGACTTCATAATATACCAGGGATGAGTTCTACTTGCTTCCAAAGCTACTTATTGGGATAATTATAAAGCTAAGAGAATAGAGAATTCTGCTTCTCTGGAATATTTTTAAATTTATTATTATGTTATTATCATTGTTATTTTAATATGGCTGGCTTGTTATAAGCCATGGCCACTGCAATTAGTTAATCAAAGTGTCACTATATATAGTCGTTTTTAAACATCTGAGTGTGTAATTTTACACTTGATTAAACATGGATGGGATCTCTGTTGGGTTTTTTGTAAAGATTTTATCTATTTATTTGACAAGAGAAACACAGCTAGAGAGGGAACAGGGGGAGTGAGAGAAGGAGAAGCAGGCTTCCAACTGAGCAAGAAGCCTGATGTGGGACTTGATCCAGGGACTCTGGGATCATAATCTGAACCAAAGACAGAGGCTTAATGACTGAGCCACCCAGGTGTCCCAGGATCTCTCTTTCTTATGGGATACTCTTTCAGTAAGCTTATCATTGGCCCTTAGCCATACTGGACACCTACCTTTAAGAACATCTAACCTAGTACTGGATACCCCACAACTTGAGAATAAACCCTTGTGGATCAATATAATATTGACTGGACTTAAGAAAGAGTAACACTATTTTTGCAAAAAGAAGAAGAAGAAGGAGAAGAAGGAGGAGGAGGAGGAAAAGGAGGAGGAAGAGGAGGAGGAGGAGAAGGAGAAGAAGAAGGAGGAATAGTAACACATCACAAGGGGCAGAAATTTGCCTAGAGGAAACCTCACAGGCCAACTTTATTTCTTTAATAGTTAAGCCAATGATCAAATGTGGACTCTGGGACCCAAGCCCCCCTGCTAAGAACAAGCCACAGTTAGCGGGAGTTGCTTGGCCTCAGCCCTCACTGGAAACACATCTCTGATCAGAAACCCCGCCAGAGTTACTGCATCTCTTTTGTAGTACTGATTTTGCCAGGATAAACCATATGCCCACTCTACCCGTGATTTAGGACAAAATGATGGATTAGGCAATACTTTTTAGCTGTACACCCAAACACAAAAGTTCTTGGGTTGGGAGTAAAAACCAAGTTGCATCAATATCAGTTTTTTTCTCATATGCTCCATCAGTGTCAGAAAGATGTTTATCATAGAAATGCAGACATGACTTTAACCACAAGAGAGCAAGCTATGGCCCCTTACTAATAATTCTCAATAAAGACCTTCATCATACCGAACTTTATGTACTGCTAACTTCAAATTTAAAAAATACAACCGAGGGGAAACCAGAAGATTTAATTAGATCAGAAAAAAAATTTTTTTAAACCCTATTACAGATAAACTGTAAAATCTCTGGATCAACCAAACATTGTTTCTTCTTTAGATGCTGCAATATTAACCCAAATATAAATCCCAATTTACAAACTGGACGTCAAGACTTCACTTCTCTGTGTTTACAGTAGGGCTCCTGAAAACACCAACTTCCCTGTATCACAAAACGCTTTTTAAAGGTTACTCATCTCCAGTATCCACGGCATTCTGTATGAGCTTAGGGAAAGCATACAAGCTCTCCTCCTGGCTCAGAGATCCTTAAACCTGGGGGAGTTTATAGATTCTGTTGAGAGTCTGAAAAGAGCTATCCCTGATCTGTCTCCCACAACAAATGCATACACATGCAAATTTTATAATTCCTTGAGTTGAGGAAGTTCTTAAGAACAATTCAACATTGACTCAAAGAGCAGGTCACTGACCACCTGCATCAGAATCGCGGGCTAATTTCTTCCAACACAGGTCCTGAGCCGTGCCCTAGATCTACGGAATCAAAACTGCTGGGGGCGAGGTTGGGGCTCTGAGTTTTAGGTCACTTCCCGGTAATGGTGCTGTTGGCTGAAAGCAGGTAAGATCCTCCGCTCTGGCCATTTTCCTTTCCTCTCATGGTAGCAACTGGCTTTGAAACAGATGCTCCGGGGCTCCCAGTCACCCCTCCTGAGGAACCCAGCCCCTGTCTTCTCCAGCTGACCGAGGGCATCTCGCTCAGCATCCTCACCAGCCCTGCGCGGTCCTCTCCCAGCCAGCCCCGCGTCCATGCTCAACACACTCCTGGCCTCTCGTCTCCCTTCAGCATCCACTTTCTGTCCAACTTCCAGCAAAGCGTTCACTCATCCATGAAGACCCCGTGCCGCAGAACGTACTAGTTTCCTGTGTTCCTGGGTTATCAGCTCCGAAGTTGCCCGTGAATGAGACTGGCCCTCTTCTCGCTGGGTATGGGGTGCAGCTGTCTCCCCCCGAGTACATGGCACACGCCCAGGCTTACTGCAGAGGCGGCGTGTGGCCATCCCGGGGGCCTGAGCCTCGACTGCTGGTGGTAAGCCTGAAGGAGGTCTGTCTTCCACAGCTATGACCCGAGTCACGTCGCTCCAGGGGCAACACCGGAAAGACTGCAGATCCTCCAAAGTGCTACACCATAGGAATAATGAGGCTGAGGGCAGAAGGGTTGCCTGCTTTATCGAAGGCACACCAGTCACCATCTGGCAAATCTGGACCAATACAGGGACGCCGCTCAGTGCGGCAACGGATGCCAAAACACAGGGTCCCGATCCTCCCATTCCAGGAAACTTAGCAGACCCAGACACATATGTGGCAACTCTAGTTCAGCCCCGTGAGGAGAGCGGCGCATGGTACCAGAGATTACTAAGAGGCTATTTCAGAGTAGGAAGAACAAGGGAGAATTCACAGGAGAGAAGGCATTTCAGGTGTGGCTGGGAAAATGGGTCAAGTGTTGGGGGGCAGACACGGAGAGGTTCCAGGGAGCATAAATAGCCGGGGTGGGAGGGGAAGGGGACAAGCACTCACTGTGAGAAGGCATGGCATCAGGGCTCATTTCAGCATGAATAATAGAAAGAACGGCTGGGGAATCTGACTGCAAAGGCAGACCAGGGCGGGATAGTGCCTAACGGGGTCCA
>PITA01030242.1:0-16788 GCA_004023965.1 Spilogale gracilis | reverse complement strand
ATCCCGATGTGGGACTCCATCCCGATGTGGGACTCCATCCCGATGTGGGACTCCATCCCGATGTGGGACTCCAGGATCATGACCTGAGCCGAAGGTAGTCGGTTAACCAACTGAGCCACCCAGGCGCCCCTCATTTCATATTTCTAAATAATTTGCTAATTTCATTGCTCCTTTTGGGAAACGAGGCTCTTTCCTCTTGCCAGGCACTTCTTAAATACTGGTGTCTTCCTTTTTGCCCCTTAGCCACCAGTCGTGGTCATGCTGAAAGAAACCTAGGGCTTGTGGCCAAACTGAGGTGCCCCAGGAGAGGAGCAGCGGGGTCTCAAAGTTGCAAGAAAAGCCCCCCGAGCCAGGTTGGAGCTCCTGCCTCTGCTAGTGACACCACGCCCCACTGAGGCACCAGGGTCCTGCTGACCATGGAATGCACAGCCCTGTTTCTGGTCGGAGCTCCCTGCCGCAACAATGTCAAGGATGCTCCTGTTTTAGGAATTGGTGTCCTAGTGATCCTGGCCTTGGAAGGTCAGAGGGTCCTTAAGCACAGATCTGTGGAAGGTGGGAGCGGGGTTCGGGATGGTGGTGGTAAGCCTGATGTGTGCCATTTAAATTTAAAAGCTGTATATTAGAAAATGGACCTCAGTTTGGATGGATATGGTTGAAAGGAAGCTCTAAGTCCTGGTGGTTAAACATGTTTTTGTAGGGAAGGCAGAGCTGGGTCCTTCTACTCGCCTTAGATTATAAACTTGGTATTGGGATCCTCTCCCACCATGACTAGTTTGTAAACAGGTGGTTGGAGGCAGGAGCCTGGGAAGAACTGGAGGGCTGAGTTCTAAACCTTATTCCTACATTAACCTGTACCTTTTGTTGTTAAGATTTTATTTATTTATTTGACACATTTATTTATTTTATTATTTATTTATTTATTTGACAGATCACAGGTAGGCAGTCACAAGCAAATAAAGAGGGGGAAGCAGGCTCCCTTCTGAGCAGAGAGCCCCCCCCCCCCGCCCCCAACAATGTGGGACTTGATCTCAGGACCAGCAGAAGACAGAGGCTTAACCCTCTGAGCCACCCCGGTGCCCTCCCCCCCTTTTTTTCTTCACCCTAAACAGGTCTCCTTCCCTTCCCCTTTTTTGTCTGCAATTGACAAGAGTTGAGTGCACTGACTACAGATTTTTTTAAAACCTTTTTTTAGTGGTTAAAGATTCTTTGAGAATCTGCCATAAGTACCTTCTTCCCAGAAAAATGTGTACACTCCTAGTTCTGCACTCAAATCAAGGGTTGCTCCCATCTAGTTAGATTCTGTGACTCAGGGCATTTTGGGGGGATGTTTCCTGTGCCTTTCAAAAGCAAGATAGTCATCTTTTAGCACGAATTTTAAAAAGCAGAACAAAACCACACCCAGCCTGGAAGGTTTCTTTCAGCCTGGAGGGTTTCATTCAGATTGAGCTGCTGTTGGCTGTTGGCCAGGAGGCCAATGGTGGTAAAGCCATTCCTGTGTTACTATCCAGGCTGCTTTTGGGGTCGCTGTGCACAGTGGGGCAGAAAGGTGTTGAGGCAATTCTGACCCTGTTTAAAACCCAGCCCTTGGGGTGCCCGGGTGGCTCAGTGGGTTAAAGCCTCTGCCTTTGGCTCAGGTCATCATCTCAGGGTCCTGGGATCAAGCTCCACATTGTTGGGGGGAGGGGGGTTCTCTGCTCAGCAGGGAGCCTGCCTCCCCCTCTTTCTGCCTGCCTCTCTGCCTGTGATCTCTCTCTGTCAAATAAATTAATAAAATCTTAAAAAAAAAAAACCCACAAAACAAAAATAACAGTCCTGGGGTTTGTATAGGAGAAAGTGTTGATTACAGAGGGAAATTTACATCATTAATTAGGAACACAAATTTTTGCATGTTTAATTTCCTGAAAACGGGCAGGCTTTGCCAGGGAGAAAAGGCGAAGAGGAAAACTCTCCCAAAGGATTTTTGAACGGCATTTCCCTTCCCCCTCCTCTTGTATTTGACCTATTTATGTACATTCAGAGTGTTGATGTCATAGCATTTCAAAGGGATATTGTATGTCTTGACTGGTAACTTCTTTTAAGTAGGCCTAAAATAGCCCCTTCTCAATTAGTGATCAGCACAGTTCCCTGTAGTGATGGAAATTGTCATAGAATGTGGTACTCATCCAGACGCCCGGGGTCGTCCCCCATTCAGTTCTGGGCCCCCCTTGGCGATAACTGCAGTGTCGCGAGCAGATAAAAATAACCTCTAAGGGAAGCTAGCTTTGTGTAGATTAATATTCTTTAGAGTTATAAATGCTGTATTTTAGGATGAGATACTGAGTATGACTTTGGAGAACACTGCTAACTGGAGTATCTTTTGACCCGTTTATTAGTGAGGATTTTGTAGTCATTCCCCCGCCCCATCCGCCTGTTTCTCTTGTGGGATTAATCATTTCCTTTTGACCTTGTGCTCTGCCCCTAACATGTTGCATTGATCAAATCCCGAAATTTCAGGTTCTTTCTCCACCCCCACCAACGACCCCATTTGGGTCAGAAAAACCGGAGGTGTGAGGGGGAAGGGGTGTAAGAAACAACATTTATCCATTTCAAAATATTTTTAAAAACAATTGTCTCCACCTTTCTGCTTTTGGTGTTTTTTTGTTTTGTTTTGTTTGTTTGTTTTATTAGGGCTTTTGTGAAGCAGGCCTCTAAAACTCCCTTTTCTCAAAATGTGACTGGAAATGCCACTAATTCAGCTCGATATCTCTTAAAACCTTTTTGACAGTGTTTCTTGAGGGCAAGGAGAAAAAGTTCTTTTTGATACGGTTTTGGTTCTCTCCCCACCCCACCCCTACTTGGAATGGAATACAATTGATAATAGAGATAAATATAGTTAGTAATAGAGCTGATGTAATTAGCAAAAGAGCTGAGTCAATGACAAGCATATTCAGAATTGACTTAGTATGCCTTTCTCTTTAACTGAATTTCACTCAGCTGAAAATAAAAAGTCTGAAGTCTCTCGGTGTTCTCCACACCTTTTCTTCCTATTACTAATGGCAACAGAGCTGGCAGCTTTGGGAAGGGGTGGGGTTTAAAGTAATACCTCCTGTGTGCCAGTTATAGAAAATTTTATTTTTTGGAATTTAAAGATGTCAGGGTAGCAAAGTTGTGTGTGTGTGTGTGTGTGTGTGTGTGTGAAAGATGTCAGGGTAGCAAAGTTGTGTGTGTGTGTGTGAGAGAGAGAGAGAGAGAGAAGAGTATATAAAAGTTGCAAGTTAAAGGAAAGCTCATTTTATCATCCACGTATAATAGAAGAGCTAACTTCTTCTGGGAGAGTGGGTGAGGTGTATTCTGTCCACTCCCCACTTGCAAGAAGCTGTTCACCAGGAGAGAGAATTCCTGGAACCTTCCTGCTGGACTGTGCCTGAGGGAACGTCTCACAACAAAGGCTCTATCGGACCAGCTGCCATCTTGGACCCAGCTGTTTTACAGTTGGCTCTTAACTCTGGGACTAAATTGATCACATATCCCCTGGGGGTAGCCTTTGGATTGTGGGGCCATGAGTGAAATTAGGGACAGGGACAGTGTTGTGGCCTAAACTGGAGCCCCCGGGGGCACATCCTGGAGAAGGACACGGAGAGCTGTGTTCCTTCCCTCTGACCAGAGTGGGCCTGGGGCTTGCTAGATAAATAGTAGGTCTTTTCCAGCTTTGCCAAATGTTCATTTTTGGGTTATGCCTGATGGGGTTGTGTAGAAATTTGAGATATTAGGGGCCAAGATGAGTGGTTGGAATAAATGCAGTAAAAAGAAGGTAAGAGGCTCCACAAGAGCTAGGAGGAGGGGGTGGAGCCCCTAAACAAGATCAGAGCATTCGGTTACAGGTCTGCTCAACTATGTTCATCTCAGGGTGCATTGGGAATTGTTATTTAAAGTCTGGCATGTTGGGTGCCTGGGTGGCTCAGTTAAGTGTCCCAACTTGATTTTGGGTCATGGTGAGACTGAGCCACATATCAGGCTCCTACTTAGGGTTCTTGCCCATTACCCCAACCTCATCCCAGTAATAAAGTCTGGCATGTTAAACTCCGAGGGATTTATTCTTGACCTCTAGGCAGTGGGGAGCCATTGAGGGTTGTTGAGTTTGGGAGTCATGAAAATAATCCATGATCTGGTACACTGATAAAAATGCCCAAGCCACAGGCTCATGAGATCTGGCATGATAGATAGAAGTTTATGGAGGTGAGTGTTTCAAGGCAGGAGGGGAGGGAGTGTTGTTACTATTGGCAAAGGCAGCAAGGCCTAATGGTTTCTACATTGCCTCTGGAGCCAGACTTTACAAATTTCTGTTTATATTCTTTTTTTTTTTTTAAAGATATTATTTGACAGAGAGAAACACAGCCAGAGAGGGAACACAAGCAGGGGGAGTGAGAGAGGGAGAAGCAGCAGGCTTTCTGCCGAGCAGGGAGCCCGATGTGGGACTCGATCCCGGATCTCCGGGATCATGACCTGAGCCAAAGGTAGTCGCTTAACCAACTGAGCCACCCAGGCACCCCTCTGTCTATATTCTTGAGCAAGTTACTGTCTGTGCCTCAGTTTCTTCATCTGTAAAAAGACAGTAGCTACCTCATAATGTTGTGATTAGGGTAAGTGACTGTAAAGCACACATAGAGAAACGTTTGCCATTAAACTTTTTCTGGGTCTTACAAAACTTGACTAAATTAGCCTCAGGAGGATAAGCCTCTTATGTGCCTTGCATGGAAACTTAGAAGTATAGAGAACTGCTGATCATCTAAACCCAAAGATAAATATAACATTTTGATACATGTCATTCTTGTTAACATGGCTTAAAAGAAAGAGTGAACATTTCTGGGGTGCTAATGTCACGATTTCATGTTTGTGAGATGGAGCCGCATGTTGGGGTTCTTTTTTCCTTTCTTTTTCTTTTCTCCCCCTCCCTCTGCCTCTCCTCAGGGCTTGTATATGCACCCATGCTCTCTTCTACCTCTCTGTCTCAAAGAAAAGTGTGGGCATTCCTGCATTTCCCAATTAAGATCATATTGTGACGACGTCTTAATTTGTATTCTGTTCTTTTTCACTTCCCATTAAATTACGTTAATATTGGGTATTATTTGTTACTCAGTAAATAGTGATTAAATGTGTAGTTTATTTTAGCAAACATTTTAGGGATGTGCAGGAGATTGCAGGAGGTATTTGTAACTTCATTAAGTTCTAAGTAACTACGTAAAACACCCCCCCCCCCCGTTTGGCATGGGGTGGAAAAGCATGGTAGTGTGACATCCAGGCACATTCAGGTACACTTCACTATAGATTTGATGAGCAAGGAATGCTTGTGCCTATTTTTCTTCCTTTACACAAATAGAATACCATGTATGTAACGCTTTCCTTGTTTTTTTCTATAGTAATGTATTTTGGAGATAATTCACCAGCACAGAGTGTCTCATTCTTCATGGTTGCCCAGTAATCAATTTTTTTAACAATTATTTGCCCAGTCTTATTGATGAACATTTAGTTTGCTTCCCATCACAAACATGGTGTCATAAATCACCTGTCTTTGCAAGGAAATGCCTCATTCCTAGCTGTATGGCTTGAACATAGAAAGATCTATCCCATAGCTCGCGAGGGTTCTTGTTTACTGGAGAAGGGATGCCCTCTTTCTTCCTGGGAAGAAATGGAGGTTAAAGCTTTTCCTGAGATCACATTGCGTCAGTGGCAAGAAATAAGACTGTAGCCCTGGATCCACAGGCATGTCCCATGTGGAGTTCTCTTTTGTCAAAAGCGTGTGGGAGAGAGAGTGGGCTGGACCCATGGGAAGGCGTGTTAGGGATGGCCCCTTTGGAAGTTTACTCTAGGGATTTGCATTCTCCCCTCTTCCATTCTTTTCATGAGTTTGTTTTCCACCACATTCTCCTGGATAGTTAGTTTTGGAGGATCACCTAGTGCATAGACATAGGGAAAACATCAGAAGATGTTTCTGGACATGCTTATTTATTATTTACTGTTTTGGTCCTAAGAGGTTGTGACTGGCTCTTGGGGTTTGGGGAACCTTACTTTTCCTCTGGCTCTCCCTGTGTGGCTGCAGCCTCGCCATGGCTTGGGAGTGGAACCTATGGATTCAATTTTGACAGAGAGGAAGGAAACTTGAAGATCCTATCCTCTAGGCTTTACTTAAGGGGGGGAGGAAGGCATTAACTGGTTGAAGAAAACCTAGCTCTCAGCTCTTAACTCATTGCAAAGCTGTTTTTTAACCTTTTTTCCTCCCCACCCTCCTTTTCTCCCCACCCGCCTTTCCCCTCTCCCTTATTTATTTGACAGACAGTAAGTGAGGGAACACCAGCAGAGGGAGGGGAGAAGCATACTCCCTGCTGAGCAAGGGAGCCCGGAGGGAGCTCATCCCAGGACCCTGGGATCACGACCCGAGCTGAAGAGAGACACTTGACTGACCAAGCCACCCAGATGCCTCAGTTTTACTTTTTTTTTTTTTAAAGATTTTATTTATTTATTTGACAGAGAGAGATCACAAGTAGGCAGAGAGGCAGGCAGAGAAAGAGGGGGAAGCAGGCTCCCTGCTGAGCAGAGAGCCTGATGGGGGGGGTGGGGTGCTCGATCCCAGGACCCTGAGATCATGACCTGAGCCGAAGGCAGAGGCTTTAACCCACTGAGCCACCCAGGTGCCCCAGTTTTACCTTTTTAAATAAATACAATAGGGCGCCTGGGGCTCCTGGGTTAAGCGACTGCCAGGGCGCCTGCTGTGTTTCTGTCAAATAAATAAACAAAATCTTTAAATAAATAAATAAATACGTACATACATACAATAAAAATGGTATTTTGTTTATGGATTTTCATGGTTCTGTAGGTTTGTTATTGGACGTGAGACACCCAAGGTGGGTTCTGAGAGTGTTCTTTCAAAGAAGCCATTTCTGATTTACCTGGCACACCCCCAAACCACAATAAATACTACAAAGGGAGTTCTTTGTACAACTTCTGGATGGCCATTTTAAAAATCTGTTCCGAAATAGCATGTAATTTGGTTAATTCCTCACTTGTCTTACTGATCCGCTCTAGTGGGTTTCTATACGGCGTGGCTTTGGAGATTCAAAGAGGTTGCCACAGCGCAGGTTGGAGTTACCCAGACTGCACTAACCAAGATGTCTAGAGACTGGACACTTCTTCAGTTGTTGTTGTTGTTTTAAATCTCCCAAGGCTATTAGCCCCCCGAGACTTAAATCCAGTTTAAATAGTTAAAAAAAAAAAAAGAAATTAGTAAACACAGCACACTTGATATAAGGGTATTGTGGCCTCAAAGAGATTCAAGAGACTGCAGCCTGAGTGCAGGCAGAGGATAACAACCCTCTGTAAAACAGAGGAGGCTGAACCCCCAGGAGGGTGTTGGGAGACAGGAGGCTCCCTGCAGCTAACCGGAAAGGGGGTAGGCCAGCCTGAGACCCCCAGGTCCGCGCCTTGTGGAGAAAGGGCTTTGGTGCAGTGGGATTAGGTGGTAGAAGGAAAAAGGACTGAAAACCCACGGGGGCCAGAACTTTAAAACATACCAATTTGAGGATTGTTGCAGCCAGTGAGAGTTGAACCCAGCACCCAGGTCTGAACTGCATGGGCTCCCCCAATAAATACAGTACTGTAAATATATTTGCCCGTATGATTTTCCTAGTATTTTTTCTCTGCCTTTGTTAGAACACAGCATATGGTACATATGACATACAGAAACGTGTTCGTCAACTTGTCTGTAAGGCTTTTTGTGAACAGTAGGCTATATTAGTTAAGCTATCGGGAGAGTCAGACTTTCAACTGCGTGGAGGGCGGGGGTCAGTGACCCTAAACCCCATGTTGTTTTGAGGGTCAACTGTCTTTAGATTTCTCCTGCCTTGTACCTCACACTTTCCTGGTACAGGCGCTAACTAGAAGAGGAGTGACTTAAAAAAAAAAAAGCCGTAGGGGCGCCTGGGTGGCTCAGTTGGTTAATCGACTGCCTTCGGCTCAGGTCATGATCCCGGAGACCCGGGATCGAGCCCCACATCGGGCTCCCTGCTTGGCAGGAGGCCTGCTTCTCCCTCTCTCATTCCCCTTGCTTGTGTTCCCTCTCTGGCTGTATTTCTCTCTGTCAAATAAATAAATAAAATCTTTAAAAAAAAAAAAAAAAAAAAAAAGCCGCAAAACCCAGTAACACAGGGCGTGATGAAGTCAGTCAGGAATTTCAGGACCCAAGTAGAGACCAACTAAAGGGACATTCTTTTCTTTTCCCTTAGAGACTTTAGATTACATAACTGATAGCCCCTGGCTGTTTTACCCCTGTTGAAGCTTGCAGATTTCTTCATCCTGGCAGGCCTGGCTTTTCCCCATGGGTTGAGTGTATCCTTGCGTTCGAGCTTGGGTGGTGGGGCGGTCAGGAGGGTCTGTCGCTCAGCACGCCGTCCAGGGCAGGAGGTAGGGGCTCCTGATTGCACTGCTCACTGAGTCCGGGTTGGCACACTGCCCGGAGGTTCTGCTAGCAGCAGTTTGAAGAGCTGCCCCACCCCCACAAGTTTCATTTATTGGGATGAAGTGGGATTTTTGAGAAAGGTCCACATTTGAGACATGAGAAATGATTTCATCAGAGAAAAAACATTGTGCAAGCTTCTAGCATGGAGCTTGACTCCAGTGGTCTTACCTGCAGTGTCCCCACATCTTGATCTTTTTTCTGATTTTATCTTAGTACTAGTTGGCATTTCCCCGCTTGGAATCCTGCTGGCCCAGGTGTCAGCGATGCCTTGATTCTCTGGTGTGTCCTCTACTTGGTCGTTGCCAGGTGCTGTTGTAATTAGTGCCTCTTTAGGAGCACTGCTATTTTAAATGCTGTGCACACCTGTGGGAAAGAGGAGTAGATTCCAAGGCACTAGGGCTCTGTTTCTGGCCTTGGTTCATCCAGGCAGCTGACCTCCTTTGCACGGGTTTGCCTAGGCTCTTTGTCCTACCCTTTGTAGAGCTTGTTTTCTGTTCCCCACACCCTTCTTTTAAAGGCCTTGAGATGTTAATAGTCTCAAGCAGAAATGTCTGCTTGTCCTGTTTCAATAGCTTTCCTGTCCCTACCCTACCTGTGCCCTACCTGGGACTCTAGAGGTCCCTGCTGGGACTCAAGGGGAGACCTGCTCTGGAAACCTCAGGGATCACAGAGGAAGCCCTGGGCAGTTGTTCCTCTGGTGGCTCCCAGCCTGCGTGGCAGGAGGCTCTTTAAAGCTGGTCTGCTCGCTTGGCCTGGCTGTGGGTAGCTAGTGCCCCTTTGGCATTTGACCATGGGACGGGGAGTCTTGTTGTTGGAAAAGAAGGAATGGGTGGCTTAAATTGATTGCCTAACAACTGTTAACATGAAAAGGGCTTAAAAAGGACAGCCATTCCTTTTTTTTTTCCAGTGATAATTTATGTTTTCAGTGTTCAAGGTTCATTGCTTATGCCCCACACCCAGTGCTCCCAATACTTGCCCTCAGTACCCACCACCAGGCTCTCCCATCCCCCCATCCCCTCCCCTCCAAGACCCTCAGTTTGTTTCTCAGAGTCCAAAGTCTCTCCTGTAACCCCCCATCTGATTTGCCACAGTTCACATCTTATTTATTTATTTATTTATTTTAAAAGATTTTATTTATTTATTTGACAGACAGAAATATAGCTAGAGAGGGAACATAAGCAGGGGGAGAGTGAGAGGGAGAAGCAGGCTTCCCGCCGAGCAGGGAGCCTGATGTGGGGCTCGATCCCAGGTCTCCGGAATCATGACCTGAGCCGAAGGCAGTAGCTTAACCAACTGAGCCACCCAGGTGCCCCTCACATTTTCTTTAGGACTTTCTTTTTATTTATTTATTTGAGAGAGAGAGTGAGAGAGCATGAGCGGGGAGAAGGTCAGAGGGAGAAGCAGATTCCCCGCGGAGCTGGGAGCCCGATGGGGGGGCTAGATGGGGGACTCAGCCCCGGGACTCTGGGATCATGACCTGAGCTGAAGGTAGTGGCTTAACCAGCTGAGCCCCCCCAGGCACCCCTAGGACATCTGTTTCTTGACACCAACAAGGCCTTCCCTTTTGCATCCTCCTCCCCCGTTGCACTAGAGAGCTCTCTTGAGCCCCTTCTGCTCTTGCCCTCTTTTTGCCCTTTACTCAGAGGAAACTGTTGAGAAATGTTCTGTGTTGGTGGGAGAAGGTGGTGTAGCTATGAGTGATGTCTGCTTTCCGTATTCAGTGCCCCCGTGGATGGTCAGTTCCATATGCAGTGTCCCCATGTATGGTCAGTTCCGTATTCAGTGCCCCCGTGGATGGTCCGTTCCATATTCAGTGTCCCCGTGGATGGTCAGTGCAGCTAGGGAGCCCGTGCTTGGCAGAGAGGCACACCATAGCCCACTGTTGGGGACTGGGCACTTCTGGCAGTGACAGACGTCACAGGCCAGTCCCTGCTTTCTTGGTTTGGTCTCTTTGCCAGCTTAAGCTTTTTTTTTTTTTTTTTTTAGATTTTATTTATTTGACAGAAACACAGCCAGAGAGGGAACAGAAGCAGGGGGAGTGAGAGAGGGAGAAGCAGGCTTCCCACCGAGCAGGGAGCCCGATGTGGGGCTTGATCCCGGGCTTGATCCCGGGTCTCCCGGATCATGACCTGAGCCGAAGGCAGTCGCTTAACCAACTGAGCCACCCAGGCGCCCCTAGCTTATGCTTTTTTGTTTTTTTTTAAGATTTTATTTACCCAGTGCGCCTGCAGCGGGGCTCAGTCGTTAAGCGTCTGCCTTTGGCCTTAGGTCATGATCCCGGAGTCCTGAGATGGAGCCTGGCATATTGCATCGGGCTCCTTGCTCTTCGGGAAGCCTGCTTCTTCTCCCCCTCTCACTCCTGCTTGTGTTCCCTCTCTCGCTGTGTCTCTCACTGCCAAATAAATAAAAAGTCTTAAAATTTATTTGCCCATTTTTAGAGGTTGGGGGGAAGGCAGAGGAGAGAGGGAGAATCTCAAGCAGACTCCCCTGGAGTATGGGGCCCAGATGCATGCCTCACTGACTGGGCTTAAGCCATGCTCCCAAGATCATGACCTGAGCCAAAACCAAGAGTCAGCCTCTCAACTGACTGAGCCACCTGGGTGCCCTGGTCTCTTTCCCCATTTATATAATAACTGGTTGCAGACAAGTCCAGATTAAAACAATTTCTACAGCAATTAAATACTTAGTTAGCCTCTTGATTTGGAGGCATTGCTTAGTTAGGAAACTTAAAATTGTAAATGGATGTGATCCTGTAGCCCTGGGCCATCCAGAGTTGGACCTTTCTTCCCCAGGGCAGAGTAATTAATGTAGGCAGCCTACTTAGAAATATAAAACTTGCTGGAATGAGGAAAGAAGGAAAAACTTTTATTTTGTTGTGTTGGAAGGAGAAAACATGGCTAGTAATGTTTAGTGCCCCCACCCCCCTTTTGGTTATTATCTGGGTCTTTATTTCTACTTCGCTCCCTGGGACAATTTTCCCAGGTAATGAGTGCGTTCTTTAAAATTCACCTGTCCGCGTAATCTCATCCACAGAGGCAATTGAAACCCCTTCTGCTGCTAGGGAGTGAAAAGGTTTCACGTGCGCAGTGTTGCCTACTGTTGAGGGGCGAGGACTGAGTTACATGGCCACCCACGGAGTCTGGCCGGTTTAGTAAGTCAGCCCCCGAGCACCACCTATTTTGGTCCAGATTAAAACTCTGCTGTGCATCTATGCCAAAATCTGTCTTTTCATGTCTGGTTTAAAAATCTGTAATTTACATGGGCAGTGATCTCGGTGTTAGAACAGATCTCTTTTATTTGTGGCTGGAAGCTGCATGGGCCACTCATTAGTAGGGATGGCAGCTGGGACACTGAGGATTTCGTATGGCCTGTGGTGCTGTGAATCGGGCTCAGAGTGCTAATTTTTTCAAAACCTTGGGGAATTAGTCCAACACTTGCCTCTTGTGAGATAGAACTTAAAATAATATTTATAGTGGAGGGCAAAAGAAAAATAATACCTAATGGGAACATTGTTGAAGAAGGGTAATAAGCTATTAGAAGTAAATTATGTGGGGCCACTGGAGCAACTCATTCATGGGCTCCTCAAGTATTTGTTAGGTCCGTAGTTATGAGGAGCACCTCACCTCTGAGCCCTAGGCTCCAAGCCCCACTCCATGGACACTAGGTTATCAGTGAGAGGGTTTTCCTCCTTCACTTGGCTTTTTGTGGGGGGTGGGGTATAATTTACATAAAATGAACAATTGTACATTTTGAATTTTGACAGTTGTCTTTCTTTTTTTTTTTTAAGATTTTTTATTTATTTGACAGAGAGAAACACAGCCAGAGAGGGAACACAAGCAGGGGGAGTGAGAGAGGGAGAAGCAGGCTTCCCGCAGAGCAGGGAGCCCAATGCGGGGCTCCATCCGGGGACCCTGAGCTAAAGGCAGACGCTTAATGATTGAGCCACCCAGGTGCCCCTAATTTAACTTTTTATTTTAATTCCAGTTAATGTACAGTGTTCAGGTGTATAGTATAGTGATTTAGCAGTTCCATATGTCACCTGGTTCTTAAAATGTGTACTCCTTAAATAGTTATATTCTTTTTTATATTTTAAAAGATGTTATGGGAGAAGCAGACTTCCCACAGAGCTGGGAGCCTGTTGTGGGACTTGATCCCTCAATACCCACCACCAGGCTCACCCATCCCTCTTCCCCCCTACCTTCCAAGACCCCCAGTTTGTTCCTCAGAGTCCAGTCTCCCTCTCTGATTTATCCCAGTTCACATTTCCTTTAGGATTTTTCTTTCTTTCTTTCTTTCTTTCTTTCTTTCTTTCTTTCTTTCTTTCTTTCTTTCTTTCTTTCAACTTTTATTTATTTGAGAGAGAGAGAGAGTGAGAGAACATGAGAGGGGAGAAGCAGACTCTGCGCAGAGCTGGGAGCCGGATGAGGGACGTGATCCTGTGACTCCAGGATCATGACCTGAGCTGAAAGCAGTGGCTTAACCAGCTGAGCCACCCAGGCGCCCCATGTATATTCTTTTTTGACTATTGCCTTTCCCCTCAGCAAGTGTAACCCTTTCAAATGCACGGGTCTGAAATTGTGCTGATGTACTCTAGTTTGTATCTCTGTTGATACAGAAATTTTATTTCTGTTTTTGAACTGGAAGAATTTTTAAGTATTCCAGTTTTATTTAAGTAAACAAGGTTATTAAAAACTGTGTTTGGTAGGTAGTAATTGAAAAAAATTCTGGGAGCATCTGGGTGGCTCTGTCAGGTAAGCGTCCCAACTCTGATTTTGGCTCAGGTCACTATCTCAGGGTTTGTCAGCTTTCTGCTGAGTGTGACGCCTGCTTAAAGATCTCTCTCACTCTCTCCCTCTGCCCCTCCCTCCTGTCCCATAAGAACACACACACACACACACACATCTGGTGTGTTCTCTGTCTTTTTTAAGATTTTATTTGAGGCGTGCCTCAGTGGCTCAGTCCTTAAACGTCTGCTTTCGGCCCAGGTCGTGATCCCAGGGTCCTCAGATCGAGCCCCATGTCAGCTCCCTGCTCAGCGGGAAGCCTGCTTTCTCCCTCTTCCACTCCTGCTTGTGTTCCCACTCTTGCTCTCTCTCTATATATCAAATAAATAAAAATCTTAAATTATTAAAAAATAAAAAGATTATTTATTTGGGAGAGAGCATGAGTAGGGAGAGGGGCAGTGGGGGAGGGAGAAACAGGCTCCCGGCTGAGCAGGGAGCCTGACCTGGGGGGCTCAATTCCAAGACCCTGGGATTATGACCTGAGCCAAAGGCAGGAAGGCAGGCACTAACCAACTGAGCACCCAGGTGCCCAACAGTTCCGGCATGTGTTGAAGTCCCACTTAGTGTCCTGTAATGTAACTTTTAGAGCTGTTGGAAGATCCAAGCACAGGTGTGCCACTTGTCAGCATCAAGAAGATACTCCATGACTGGACCCTTATTAGGCCTTCAGGGAGTGTGAGAGAAACCCCCGGCAGTGGGCAGTCAGGCCTGTGGGGCTTGGTGGTTATGGTCTGCTGGACTCCAGCCTGAAAACCAGCATCTGACTGGGAGACATGAATAAAATGGTCCAGGAAGTGAGGGAGCTCTCCCAGGTTGGGTTCCCCAGGCGCAGACGCTGGAGAATGAGTTATCAGCAGTTGTGAGAGACAGAGAGGAAGCAGGATGGAGGCAGGCCCAATAACTCTGATGCCCTCATGCCCTCGCTGTTGCCGGGGGCAGAGCCTGACTTTCTGTCCGGAACAGGAAGGATAGAGCTGGTAGAGGGACGATATTCCAGGTAACAGAGGCGTAGCTGCATTCCCCCCTCCTGTGAGCCCCAAGAGTTGCCGTGTGTATTGTTCCAAAACATGTAGTGTTTTGTGACCTCATGATTAATACTTGAAAAAATTAGGGGTATCTGGCTGGCTCTGAAGAGAGAATATGGCTCTTGAACTTGGGGTCATTACTTTGAGCGGGACACTCATTGAGGGAGAGAATTATTTAAATAAATATACATATTTTCTAAAAAGAGCAAACAAAAAAAGCACATGTGTCTTTTTCTGACTTCACAGAGGCTTTGAGAACTGCTAACCTGAGCTCAGTGTGGCAGGCTGGTTTTCCTG
The DNA here is from genome assembly GCA_004023965.1 of Spilogale gracilis. Classification (NCBI taxonomy): domain Eukaryota; kingdom Metazoa; phylum Chordata; class Mammalia; order Carnivora; family Mephitidae; genus Spilogale; species Spilogale gracilis. The sequence continues at coordinate 2,194 of PITA01030242.1, read as the reverse complement.
CCCCAAATCCGCATGCCTCCTTCCCAACTCACCTCTGCCCTTGGAGCTCACCTGGGGGGGTTTCCAGCCGCCAGGGTCCAAAATCCCAGAAAAACATACTTCTGGCTGTATAATCTTTTTAAAAAAGAAAAAGAAAAGCAAAGAAAAATAACCTCTGGCAGGCCCTTTCTTGAGTCAGGTTTATTGCTGTATCGTCAGCTTTATTTATTTTTAAGATTTTATTTATTTGTCAGAGAGAGCACAAGCAGGGGGAACAGCAGGCAGAGGGAGAAGCAGAGTCCCCTGAAGGCAGATGCTAAACCTTAATTGACTAGGCCACCCACCCAGGCGTCCCGTGTACCCTAGCTTTAAAGAAAAGGAGATGGCTATGGTAAGAAGAATTTATGAACCTATTTTGTCTGTGACTCTGGCAAAACTGGGAGGCGTTGTGTCCTGGGCTGCCCAGGATGTCCTCATTCTGTGGGGGTCTCATCTTTTTAAAAAAAAAAAAAAAGATTTTATTTATTTATTTGACAGAGAGAAACACAGCTAGAGAGGGAACACAAGCAGGGGGAGTGAGAGAGGGAGAAGCAGGCTTCCCGCCGAGCAGGAAGCCCGATGTGGGACTCGATCCCGGGTCTCCAGGATCATGACCTGAGCCGAAGGCAGTCGCTTAACCAACTGAGCCACCCAGGCGCCCCTCACTTTGATATTTTTTTATAACTCTGACATTCTGGGACCATAAATGGGGTTATTTCTCTTTTTATCAAATCTGTAAGTAAGCTCAGCCAAATTCAAGCATTGAATTTGGCTTGAATTTTGAAACAATTTACTCATCTAATTATCTGTGCCTTTTTATTTGTTTTTTAGCTTTTAAAAGGTAATGGTTCTAGTTTTGTGTGTGTCAGTATCAAAAGCTGCGTGCTCAGGGAGGGTCCTTCCAGGGAGAAGGAACAGTGTATGTGAGGTTCCTGAGAGGCAGAAATATGGCAGATTTGCTAGAATATAAAATTAGGGACCCATGTGCCTGACTCTGGGGCTTTGGGACCTTTGGAAGGCAGGTGATAGGGAAAGAAGCTTTTATTTTCTTAAGATTTTATGTATTTGGGGCCCCTGGTTGGCTCAGTTGTTAACTTAAGTCATGATCCCGGGGTCCTGGGATTGAGCCCCGCATCAAGCCCCGCATCAGGCTCCCTGCTTGGTGGGAAGCCTGCTTGTCTCTCTCTGACTCCCCCTGCTTGTGTTCCCTGTCTTACCTGTGCTTCTCTCAATCAAGTAAATGTTTTGCTTTGTTTTTTTTTAAAGGATCTTATTTAGGGGCACCTGGGTGGCTCAGTTGGTTAAGCGACTGCCTCAGGCTCAGGTCATGAGCCTGGAGACCCAGGATCGAGTCCCACATCGGGCTCCTTGCTCGGCAGGAAGCCTGCTTCTCCCTCTCTCACTCCCCTTGCTTGTGTTCCCTCTCTGGCTGTGTTTCTCTCTGTCAAATAAATAAAATCTTTAAAAAAAAAAAAAAAAGAGGATCTTATTTATTTGAGAGAGAGCACAAGCAGGGCCTGTGAGAGGGAAGAAGCCAGACTCCTTGCTGAGCAGGAAGCCTGATAGGTGGCTCCATCCCAGGACCCCAAGACCTTGACCTCAGCTGAAGGCAGATGCTTAACCGGCTGAGCCACCCAGGAACTCCGGAAAGGAGCTTTTGAAGGGTTTGAGTAAAAGCCTTGTGAGTTGGGGCCCTGCTAGGTGGGTGTTAGCTGATGTTGGAAGGAGAGAGGGAACGATGTTCATTGGAAGTGTGAGATTTTCTCCTAAAAAAAAAAAAAGAGAAGAGGAGAGGGGCACCTGGCTGGCTTAGGCCAAAGAGCATATGACTCTTGGTCTTGGGGTTGTGAGTTCTAGCCCCACTTTGGGGATAGAGATTGCTTAAAAAAATAAATGGAGGGGGGGTGCCTGGGTGGCTCAGTTGGTTGGGCGACTGCCTTTAGCTCAGGTCATGATCCCGGAAACCCAGGATCGAGCCCCCACATTGGGCTCCCTGCTCGGCGGGAAGCCTGCTTCTCCCTCTCTCACTCCCCCTGCTTGTGTTCCCTCTCTGGCTGTGTTTCTCTGTTTTTTTTTTTGTTTGTTTGTTTTAAAAATTTTTTTTTAATTTTATTTATTTATTTGACAGAGAGAAACACAGCCAGAGAGGGAACACAAGCAAGGGGAGTGAGAGAGG
>PITA01030241.1:0-16800 GCA_004023965.1 Spilogale gracilis | reverse complement strand
CTGTACCTTGAAGTAACAATACTAATCCTGTCTCTAGGGTGGGTGCAAAAGCAGTTAAAGATTTAACTGCACCACCCAACTTCCTCACGTGGGAATAATAAAAGACTGGGACCCTTGACAGTCAAAAGAGAAAAAAACCCGTGAGACAGAGAGAGACTGAGAGCCGACTGAGAGACTGAGAGACAGAGAGATAAAGGCAGAGGGCCTGCGAGGAAGCAGCAAGAGAGCCTTAATGAGCTGGCAAACAGCAAGAGATCCTGCTTCGACAGACCTCCCGGCTCGGGTGTGTTTTTGGCCGCCAACACTCATCATCCTGCTTGACCCCACCTTTTTCCCCTGGCTGGACCAGGGGAGAAACCCCAAACCTCGTAGCCCAGGAAGGAGCTAAAGGTTGGAACATCTCATCTTGTCTTCTACCTTTGGACTTGGATTTACACCATTGGCTCCCCAGGTTCTCAGGCCTTGGGACTCAAACTTTTTTTTTTTTTTTTAAGAAAAAGAGAGAGTCCGGGAGCAGGGATGGGGTACAGAGAAAGAAAGCGAATCTTAAACCGACTCCACCCTTAGCTGGGAGCCCAATATGGGCTCAATTTCATGATCCAAACATCATGACCTGAGTGGAAATCAAGAGTCAGTCCCTTAACTGACTGAGCCACTCAGGCACCCCGGGACTCAGACTAAATCATACCATTGGCTTTCCTGGGCCTCCAGCTGGCAGGTGGCAGACTGTGGGCTTCCTCATCCTCCCTAATCATGTGAATGAATTTCTCCTAATCTTTCTTTTGGCACTTTCCCTCTGCAGAATTCTAATATCATGCTTCAGCAGAAGAGCACCTGGTATTGTGTGTTCCCAGGCTGCTTATGTCTCACAGACGTAAGTGGAACTGAGAAGTTACTGCAGCCCCTAAGTGGGGACACAGAAGGCAGCTAGCTAAGCTGGAAGAAGCAGTGGTCCTGCGATGGTGAGGGGGGAAGCAAGCAGCAGCGGAGGCCTGGGAGAGACCCCCTGGCCAGGAGTCACATGGAGACTAATATAGAAACTCAGGGTTTCTAGCAAGAACCAAGAGCAGGCTATTAGTCTCTAGGCAGCTGTGAGAACAGATAACACATTTTTTTAAAATATGTATTTATTTTGGAGAGAGAGAGCATGAGTGGGAGGGCAGCAGGAGAGGGATAGAGAGAATCTCAAGCAGACTCAGCACAGAGCCCCACATGGGGCTTGATCTCATGACCCTGAGATCATGACCTGAGTGGAAACCAAGAGTCAGGGTCTTAGCTGACTGCACCACCCAGGTGCCCGGAACAGAACACATTATTGACCACCAAGATTATAGATCCAGATGTGGCTACCAGGGGCACCAGGTCCTAACAGCGTTCTGTAAGTCACCCCACGCTCCATGCATGCAGAAATCGTCTCAGGCTGGTGAGAAAGACCAGAACAAATATAAGAGAAGCCGAGCAACCCTTGTACAAGCCTCACATACTGAAGGAACTGCTTACATTTATGAGATAAGACAATATTTCCCCCCACTTCTCTTTGGGCAATGTTTGGGAGAAAGAGGATAGCTGAGGAAGACAATGAAGAAACCGCATTTCCTCTGACAGCTGAGGACAGCGTGAGGAAAATCTGTGACTCTGCTACACATACTTCCTCAATTTATTTTGAAGAAACAAAACTGAAAGAGTCTAAACTCCAGTTTTTACTAGAACTTGGCACACGTGACTATCGATTTTGGTGTATACGCAGTATCTATCTCATCTGAAAGCTTCAAGATACAAGACTGTAAAGGATTAAATTATTGATCCCAACTCTTCCCTTTTCCCCATAACCATGCCCTTTGTCACGTAACCCCACAGTTAGCATCCACACAAGACTGTGTGAACTTCCCCACCCCCGCCATTCTCTTTGGCCACGTGACTTGCTTAGACCAAAGAGCTGTTAGCAGGGACTTGGCATGTGGCTACATTGAAGCTGGTTCTCGATTCTTCCATCACCAGGAAACAACAGGCTCTCGCCAGCCTGCTGATACCAAGGGAAGGATGAGAACCCCATGGAGCAGAGCCACCCCCGTCAACCTGCTACAGGAAACAGAGTTGTCTCAGCTGACTTGACATTCATTATCATCGCTATACGAGATTGAGATTTTGAGATTTTGGTATGCTGCTGTAGCTGACTGATACCAGAAAAGACCTTCATGTGACCTGATCTATCAACACGGATCACAAACACAATACTGGAAACCGGAACATGTTTCATTAGACCTCTGACCAGCGCCGTTGGCTCTGCTAATAGAGGGAATCGATACATCCAAATAACAGAAATCCAATATGGATAAAATTTCTTCAGTCCCCCACCATCACCACAATAAAAATAAATCTTACTCACAGGACTTTTAACTTCACTAGAAAAAAGAAGAACGGTCTGAACTTCAAGTCTTTCAAATGAAGGGTGTTATTATGGGGGATAGAGTTATCTTAATGAAATCTGTGATATAAACTCACTTGCCACTCTTCCTGACTATGCCATTTCTATATAATATATGGTTCTGGTAGGAAAAAAAAAAGAAAGAAACAGGTGGGTAAAATGCATTTAGCACGGAGCACGGAATCTCACACAATCCAAAACCATGAGATCTAGAGGGAGGTCAGGTGCTGGCAAGGAGGGACTTTGAGAAGAACCAGGAGGTGGGGCTGGGAATCTTCTCTACTTCAATGGGAGCCATTACCTGGGTGGGAAATCCTGCTCCATCACTGACTGGGCATGTGATGATGGCAAATGACATAGCCTAGCGTTAGATACCTTGTCTATAAAATAGGGCTAACACTTACTTATGCAGTTTGTACTGGGAACAACAACAACAAAAAAAACATATTTGAAGCACCTAGCTACCACATCTAGCCAGCACATCCCGCTCCACAAATGATAGTTTTCTTTCTATTGAAACATGACTAGAGGCATCGTATCAGTATTCTTCCTCTCCTGGGACAACAGGTCGGAGGGAAAATGGGGAGGAACCTAATTTCAACAAGAGGAAATGGGGGAGTAAATCTTACTACACAAACTCAGTGGGACAGGAAGTCATTTTAAAAGAGAAATATGAGGTCCATAAAAAAAACTTAAAAATGATTTGTTCAAAAACACAAAATTCTAGTTGTACTCTGATTATGTAAATATATGGGCTGCACAGACAAGACATATGGAAAAAGAAATAGAGTCCACAAATTATGGATTTTTTGGTAAGTTCCTTATGGTGCTCAACATCATTAGTTATTAGGGAAATGCAAATAAAAGGCACAATGAGGGCACCTGGGTGGCTCAGTGGGTTAAAGCCTCTTCCTTTGGCTCAGGTCATGATCTCAGGGTCCTGGGATCGAGGCCCATATCAGGCTCTCTGCTCGGCAGGGAGCCTGTTTCCTCCTCTCTCCCTCTGCCTGCCTCTCTGCCTTGTGATCTCTCTCTGTGTCAAATAAATAAATAAAATCTTTAAAAGGCACAATGAGATCCCATTATTTACCTACTAGGACACCTAAGAAAACTCAACATACATAAGTTATACCTCAATTTAAAAAAACAGATTGTTAATATTAAAGGATTTAAAATTTTTAATCAACAAAAATTTACAAGAAAAGGTCAGATTTATATTTTCTTTTCTTTTTTTTTTTTTTTAGTTTGGAGAATTACCTGCTGTATTCAGTGGGAATACATTTCAGAAACAAAAACAGTTGGCTGTTTTTAAACCATTACGCAAAGTGTAATGCAGTTAAATCTATTTTTTATATTTTTTTTTACATTTTACTTCATAACATTGAATAATCTTTTCTTTTCCAGATACTTCTGAACTGTAGTTTGTAGGTTGAGAACTCTCTATGCTTCATTTGAGCCATTAGAATTTATGAACAAGATCCTGCTAGCATTCAAAAACATTTGGGTATTTTGAAGAATGTTTAAAAAGTTTGACGTAGTAGTCTAGCCTAGGCCACCCTACGCATTAGATGTGTTTGTAGATTCTTTTATGGTTAATGAGATCTTTTTTATTGCAAACATTTCCCCTTATTTAACTTCTATCTTTTGAGTATAAATTTAGTTCAAGTAACTGACAATTTAGTCAAGTAACTGATACGTCTTTAGTCTCTTGAGCTTTGTCTCTCCAAGAGAATAATTTATGTAGAATGGAATTCCAAAGTGATCACTGAGACTCAAATTGTAGCTTCTCTGGGCAGTTTAGGTTGCTTGGTAGACGTGGCAAGAGGCTTGTCTCCAGAAACCCCTTCCCTGTGTGCTTAGGACTTGCCTTTTCACGATCAACCCCAAATATTCTACAAACCCAGAATCTCCTTCAGAATCTGCCCCACCACCTCTCTGAGCCCCTCCACTCCAGGACTAGGGAACGTAGGGAAGCTGTCCCCCACAGCTGTCTGATGGTTGGGGCACCTCTGGACTACAGTGACCACCCTGTTACAGTTTATGACAAATTGGAATGGTTCCATAGTGGAGTCATGCCCATTTCTTCGATGAATTCAACTTATATCACATCATCCAACACAAAACAGTTACTATCCAGTACCCCTAGTGAAAAATATTTTCCCCTTTTGGGACAAGAAGTCCAAGGAAGCTTTCCCTCTCCCTCTGGGGGGACAAGGGAGACTCCAGCCTTCCTCCCACACTTTTTTACCTGGCCTCTGTCAGGTCTGGAAACCTCCCTGTCCCTCCCTCTGTCCTCACTGCTGCTATTTTCCACCTTATGTACATTCTCTTACTTCCCTATATGAACTGGAGTCTGAATAACGGTATTTAGAATTCCATACCAATTTGCCATTAAAAAGGATCTAGTCCTATGGCCCCTGGGAACAAGAGTTGCTTTTACAGGTTGCCATGAACGTATCAATACTGCATGAATTGAGAATTTTCAAAGTTAAAAAAAATAATCAAATCTTCCAATAACTCTGACCACAATCGTCCAAGTCAGACGGCCAAAGAGACTAATCAAAGAATGGCACTGATGTGTTTTCAACCCCGCAGAGCCTCTCACACAGCTAAAAAGAGTCTGTGCTGAAAAAGGGATGTATACATCACCTCTTTCTGTGGATTCTTCCTTACACACCACTTGGGCAGTGGGCCTGTTTCACCGTCAGAAACAAGAACATGAGCTTGTGATATTTTTTCAACATCTGTAGGCTTGAAAATAAACAGTTTTGAAGACCTCCAGCTCAGCACTTGGCATTTGACCAGAACTTTCCCAACTCCCCAAAACCAAATATGTTTTCTATTCCATTGTGGGGTGCCTCATTTATCTTTCCAAGGGGAAAATGTAATAAAAGCAAGAGAATTTGGTTCACAGGATATGTAACAGACAAAGTGATCCTCGAATGATAGTTTCTTCTGGAAAGTGTATCAGGCCCAGATTTTTCTAAAGACATATAGATATAAATTATATTAATTTAATACCCCAATTTTTATTCTCTTTGATCTCTTCATTAGTAGATTATTAAAATGTCAGGTAAGAGAGACTAATACAGCTAGCAGACAAAAACCACATATCTTTTAGTATAATTATTTGCAGAACCCTGAGGTTAAATTTTATAGTATCATGCGTATCATCCCTTTATGCAAAAGGGGACAAAAAGATCTGTTAATATACATCTTTATATGAAAAAAATGAATTTTTCTTACCAAAAGAGTAAGAAAAATTGATTTGATAGTTTTTTTAATTAAAAAAAAAACAATCTCTACAATAGAGAAAGAATTCAAAATAGTCCTATTTCTACATGTTGAAATCTGAGAGTACAGATTTAGAGGGTCCTTGAGTGATCAGATTTATTTCTATGAGAATAATCTGGAAAATCCCTATCATGGGACCAGGGGTCGCAGCAGGCCTGATGCAAGCCTGTTAAGTTTACTCATGTACCTGTATTATTTTGGCCAAAGTATTAAATGCTAGCAAAATGTTTAAAAATGTTCAAAAGCAAATTGCCGTTTCCAGATGGGCCTGTACAACGGGATGCATGGCCACCTCTGTCACCTGCTTTGTCGTTGGCAAAGGCTCTCCTGTGTGATAGTCAGAAAGCACCCCACTTCCGTGAACCTGCTCACCCAGGCCTGGGAGGGGTCAAACAGCTGTCCAGCTGCTTCAGCGGGCCCACAGTGCAACCCAGAGACAAAGCAAAAGAAGCAGAAGCTGTTGGAACCAGGCTAGGAAAAGCTGCCAACAGAGACTATCCCCACTGACCCCACGGGGTCTTGGAGCAGGTAGCAACACGGTCACCACCTTGTGGAGAACAAAAGGTGATCGCCCACGTGCCCATCCCCTCGAGCTAGCTGTCCTCCTGCCTGAGTTGTGCTGAAGTTGTTCTAGTTCATTTACAAGGGGGGAAGGACAGACTAGGATGGTCTTGTCCTTGGAGAAACCTGCATCACTGTCGCCTTCCCACAGGTCAACTTGGAAAATGGAAGAGCTCTGGCTGAGCTGGTAGAAACCATCCGGGCCAATTACAATGACAGATACGACAAGATCCACCATCACTGGGAGGCAATATCAGAGTTCCAGAATAATCCAAGGCTATTTTTGCCAAGCTGGAAATGCAAAGCCTAAAGACCTCTGCCCACCAAACTGGGATAAAAGTACAATGTTAACCATTCTCTACATAAAATAGAAATTCACCTTCAAAAAACTTCAGTCTCCTAACGATCTCTTCCCTCTCCAAATTCACATAGTACTATGCCTAGAATACGCAAACTCATGCATGAATACTTATGGCTGCATGTCGTTTTGTTAATTGGATTAATGTGGATGACCTGTCTTCTCTAGCCAAGTTACAGTCTACAACTTGTAATCTCGCCAAGTTTATGAAACATTCTTCATCACTCTACCTTGTACTTCAGTTGCTTGATGGCAGTCCTGTCTCTCCAACCAGACTGCAAGTTGATTGAGGGGAGAAAGTGTCTGTTACTCATCCCTGGCCTGAATTGAGTCAGGGCTAAGATCAATTTTTTGTTGTTCACAGCATCAAGTTCCTAGGCAATTCTGCTCACACCATAATAGTTTGGAGGCAACAAGCAATGTCAAACTACAGCCCCTGGGAACTCCACCATGTGCCTACAGCTAGAGCAGATATCAATCTCCCTGCTTCGTGAATTACCTACAAATGGTGAATAGGTTGATAGTTCCAATTCTACCATGGTCACAGGATGACTTACAGGAGTCAGCATAACAGCAACTCATCCTATGACAACAGATGCCAAAATTTCAAAGACTTATCAAGGCAAGAGTTTCTTTCCAGTTTATAAGATGTCTAATATAGGTGTTCTTGATAATAGAGGCTGCGTCCATCTAGGATTCCTCCATGTTGAAATGGTCACCACCAAAGGGAAGAAAATTATGAAACCTATGCTTGTTTTTAACTGCCTTGGCTCAAGAGTGACAAAAATCCCTTTCACTCATGGTCCATTGGCTTAATGTAGACCCACAGTCCCCATTCAAGTACAAGAAGGCTGAGAACTAGAGGAGCACATGGGATATTTGGTAAGTATTGCTATTTCTCCCTTGCACCTGAGTTTTTTACAAAACGGAACCAAGGACCAGTTAGGGAATGCCACGTGTTAGAGCGATGGCTGTACCAACAAGGTCTGTGACAATGGTGTCATGTGTTACTATAGCACTGAGTCAAGAGCTTCACCACTTTCAGATTACAATAAGACCCATATTTATGTAACTGATTTTCTTCATTTTGAAGGAAAGCAAGCCCTATAAAGAAAATGTGTTCTCTACTTCATGCAAAGCAATGAGGTATTATGACTTGGCTTTGGAAAAAAGCTCTTAAAATAATATATCAGGCTCATCTGTTGAGGCCGTCCCTTCTGTGGCAGCTTGCTATTGCCCAGTTTTCTATCTCTTATAATAGTAACCAGCTTTGAAGCCAAAATAAACTCTCTAGTTGTTCTTCAGAACACCCCATCTGCCTTATCCTTCAACACCAGGGCTACTTCCAGAGCTCTTAATGGCTGTGGCAGTGAATACTATAAATCAGTTGTCATGTGACTTCATTCCTTTGAGGCTAAAAAGATGTGCCTTTTTCATCACAGTTGTGAGGATACCTAAACTTTTTAATTTCACACATTTTTCTCAGATCACTAGCTGAAAGGCCATCATTGGGATGGTTAAGTGGAAATAGTTATTTCCCAAGCAAAAAAATAATCTCAGTCTCTAAAAACATCCCTTTGGGATCAAAATAATATCAAAAGAGAATGGCCACAAAAATAAGTTTCATATCTATTAACAAATGCATTTATTCTATTTATATGCACACAATAATCATTTCCTTATAACCCTTAGTTCACTTCACTAGAACATAAAAAAGAATGGCAAAGCTCTATTTTTGTAACTTATAAGTAATGTTTTTATAACTTATAATTCTAACTCCTTAAAGGCTGTGACAAAAAAAAGTCATAAAAACCACATTGATTTCTCCCAATATTAGAAAATTTTGAAATGCAAAGTTAGACACATAATCAGAGAATGGCACACAGTCAACTCTAGTTTCTCTTCTAAGTTGCCTTTAGAGAAATGAATGTAATTTTTCTTCCAGAATCTCTTCCAGGTGTTTTGTGATGGCATCACATTCAAATCAAAGAGCAAGGGCTGAAAAATGCCAGCAGTTGGCAAAGGCATCAGAAAGAACTTATCCTCTTCTTGCAGTTTTTGCAATCAATAAAATTGGGAAATGGTTACCCAGAATCAGAGGGAGGTAAACACCCCCCCCACACACACACACACACACACGCACACCACTTAACAACAGGTATACCCTACAGAAAATGCCTATGTGGGCTCTTGTCTTTTTACTGGATCCACCCACTGTATCCATTCAGATGCTTTTGCATGTGATTTGAAGAAAACAGAATCCATATTTTCCTAAACAGAGAAATTAACTAACTCATGCCATTTTAAATCTAGAGCAGAGCTTCACAAACTATGGTGAAGGGGAGTTGTTGATTGTTTCAATCCAATGCAGATTGCCCCATGGTTCTAATGCACAAGATGTGTACACAGTTGGTACACCTTGCAACTCACCCCTTTGCTGGACAGCACTTGAACTGGTGTACAGCCTGTTCAACTACACAGGTCTGCTGGTCACACACTTACATGTCTCCGCCATGTCAAATCACTACAAAACCTTTCAACACCACTCTCTGTTTCTGTGCTCATATCAACATAGAAAGGTGACAACAGTTCACCCTACATTTTGAGTAGCACTGGTCTAGACATAGAGTAGGCATCGGTGATTCATGCTCCATCTTCCTGACACTCTCTAGGCTGCCCTCTTCTGTGTTCCAGCTGCCTGTGGGGGCTGGTAGGTATAGAGCTATAAGCCATGGTTCCTGTCTATCAGAGAGAGGGTCCCTTCAAAGTATACCCAAAAAAGCAAAGAACTTCTCCAGGAAGCTCTGAGGAAATTTTCCATACATTCCATTGTCCTTAGCTAAGACATATTCCTGTTCCTGAACCTGTCACAGGCAAGGAAGAAGGGATTACTCTTGGGAGTAATTCAGCCTACTCCTGGAGCTGGGGGTGGGGTTCCACTCTTGGGACACATGAGTTACACAGAAGAAATAGTCTATGAGAAATAAAATTAGGTTTATGTGGTCAAGGAGGGAAGAAGGGATGGATCCTTGACAGGCAATCAACAATGCTGAGCTAGACTATTTGCATAATCAATAGTCAAAGGAAGGGTATTATTAAATAGTCATTAATTTAGGAGCTACATATTGAATTTGGGCAAGCAGAGAGATTGACTTGCCCTAGAATTCCAAGCGCCTGTGGAAGGAACCCTGTTGACTCAACTTTCTCTGAATATCTGCAGCCAAACGACAGAGTTTCATAGAACAAATCTAGCTGCTGAAGGGAGAAGCTGTTTGAAGGAATGGTGTTGGGAGGGAAAGGTTGCCTTTAAGGATTTAGGGAAAGGAAGTTCCCAAGGAATGGGGAGTCATGTGAGCTGAGAAGATGCCACAGAAAGTGTCTCCTATAATTTAAAAATTTTAGAATTTTAAATTTAACTTTAAAAGTTTAAAATTTAATTTGAAATTTTTAATTTCAAAATTTAAAAATTAACTCCATAACTCCCCATCCCTTGACTTGCTTCCAAAAAGTACAGTATGGAAAAGAAGAAGAAAAAAGAGTAACTAGAGAGGAAAAAGAAGGGGGGAAAAAAGTAACACTCCTCCAGCCAGATGATCAAGGTCAACACTGATGGTCAAAAATAATGTTGATTAGTAGGAGCTGTTAATATGATGTGATGAAAATGGTGCTTTATGTTGGTGATCTCCTTCCTTAGACTTTATCTCTACTCATGAGAAAAAAATGTTAGACATATTCTAACAAAGGGGAATCCTACAAAACATCAGTACTCTTCAAAACTATCAAGGTCATGGGAAGTAAGAAAAATCTTGGTCACAACCAAGAGGCACCTAAAGAAACAAAACAAATAAATGAAATGTGGTGTCTTGAATGTGATCCTTAGAGCAGGAAAAAAATCATTAGATAAAAACTGAGGAAATCTGAATAAAGTATGGACTTTAATAATCTATCAACATTGGTTCATTAATTATAATAGGTGTACCATACAAATGTAAGGTGTTAATAACAGGGCACAAGAAAATGGGAGCGCTGTCTGCTCAAATTGTCTGTAAATCTAAAACCCTTCTAAAAAGTAAAGTCTTTTTGTTTTTTCAAGTGTGTTCTACTAAATAAATGGCTAAAAAAATAATGTTAAGAGGCATATTACAAAAGAACATATATAAAATAGCCATTAAAAATATAAAAATGTACTCAAACCTGTTAGTCATCAAGGAACAGAAAAATAAACCACAATGAAGTATCATCCACCCAAATGGTAAAAATTTAAGACTGTCAACTCCAAGTTTTGATGAAGATATGGAGAAATTAGAATTCTGATACATTGTTAATGAGAGCATAAAATGGTACAACCACTTTGGAAAACTCTTTGTCAGTGTTTATTAAGGCTGAACCTACGCCTCCTCTATGACCCTGCAATTCCACTCCTGTGTGTGTCCATGCATTTATTTACTTATATATACATACTCAGCAAAATACAAACACGTGTGTGCCACAAGGTAGATACAGAGTGTCTGTAAACATAGTCCATCTAAAAAAGTGCAAGCTACCCAAACGCTCAACAGCAGAATAGATGAATAAAATTGTATGGTATGCAAATAATGGCATGGGGCAATGAAGTGATATGAAGTGATAAAAACAAACACACTCCTGCTACACACACAACGTGGGAAATTCTCATAAATGTCATGTTGAGTAACAGAAGTCAGGCATAAAAGACCTCACACTGTATGGAAAAGTATGGAAAAGAAGACCTCACATTTCCAGTAATTCAAAACAGGCAAAACTAATCCAAGGTGGACAGAGGTCAGCACAATGGTTACATTTCAGTAGTGACTGAAAGGGGCTCAAAGGGGGTTTCTAGGCTGATGATAATGTTCTGTTTTTTGGTTGTTTTTTTAGAGCATGCAAGTGAGGGGCAGGGGACAGAAGGAGAGGAAGAGAGAGAATCTTAAGCAGGCTCCCTGATCAGCATGGGGCCCTATGTGGGACTCAATCTCACGAGCCTGATATCATGACCTGAATCAAAATCAAGATTCAGGTGGTGACTGAGCCACCCAGGTGCCCCAATAATGTTCTGTTTCTTACTCTGAGTGGTGATGACACGAATTTGTTCACTTTATGAAAATTTGCCAGATTTACCAAATTGGGTCACGTTTCTGTATGTTTGTTATACTTCAATAAGGAACGATGTTTTAAAAATATTCATAATGGGAGCACCTGGGTGGCTCAGTTGGTTGAGCGACTGCTTTCGGCTCAGGTCATGATCCTGGAGACCCGGGATCGAGCCCCACATCAGGCTTCCTGCTCAGCAGGAAGCCTGCTTCTCCCTCTCTCAGTCCCTCTGCTTGTGTTCCCTCTCTCGCTGTGTTTCTCTCTGTCAAATAAATAATAAAATATTAAAAAAATATATTCATAATGAAATATCCATCAGTGGGTGAATGGATAAGCAAAATATGGTATACATATATAATGGGATATCATTCATCCCTAAAAGGAAGGAAACTCTGACACGTGCTACAACATAGACGAAACTTGAGAACAATATGCTCAGTGAAATCAGCCAGACATAAAAGAACAAATATCATATGATTCTACTTACATGAGGAACCTAGAATAGTCAGATTCATAAACACAGAAAGTAAAATAGACAGTAGTAAAATAGTAGCCTGGGGGCTTGGAGGGAGAGTGGAAATGAGTATTTAGTGTTTCATGGTACAGAGGTTCAGTCTGGGAGGATGAAGAGGTTCTGGAAATGGGTGGTGGTGATGGTCACACAACAATATGAATACTTAATGCCACCAAACTGTACCCTTAAAATGGTTAAAATGGTAAACTTTATATTTTACCACAGTAAAAGTCATGATAAAGTATAGTATATGTTATAGTGGCGATAATACTCAGAAATGAATAATTGAGAATGAGTGAATGAGAAATGAGAAGAACAGGGAAACTTTCCAGAAAAAGCATAACTTGAAGTCCTTCTAAAAGAAAGAGAAGAATTTGGCTGAGAGGAATTGTGGGTGACATTTGATCCAATAACACTCTAGAAAGAACCAGGATTCTAATGGATTTGGGATTTGAATCTGTTTGAGTTGGATTCAAACAGAGAGCTGGTTCACTAATCTCACTAACTTTACGGTGGCCCACCACTCTGCCCACACCTTTGTTAGTAAACTTCCCTGAATTACCCAGATTAGCATGAGCCACCTGTATCTTGTTGAGACCCTGAATGACCCACAGAATCAAATAATAAGCCACTAGATTTGGAGTCAGCCTTGGGCAAAATTAAAAAGCCAATCACAGATCACATGATACTTGATGAGAAGACTTGGCGAAAATAAGGTGTTGACATATAATTTGCAAATTTAAAAAGTTGCTGGTTATTAGCCTTCTTGGTAAGATGAGAAGACAGAGGTAGTCATTATAGCTCAGCCTTTTGGAGCAGAGAGCAGGACGGGAAAGGTGGAAGGTAGATCTAGAAGGGCAAAGGGAAGCTATCCAGCACATTCCACAAGGAAAACACCACAGAAGATTGTCAGGTGTATCAGTTGTGATACCCTCGGCTGTGGGAAAGAATATACCTAGTTACTAGAAGTTTATAGATGGGATTCATTATTTTACAGAAAGTCCAGAAGAGAGATAGTTTCAAAGCTAGGTAAATCCATGGTTCCACCATGTCATTAAAAACAAGGGGCTTTCCATGTCACCCACATGAAAGCAAAGGCTCCTTTTTGGGTCACAAGATGGCTACAGATGTTCAGGTGTCACACACCAACCCAACAACATGGATTCAAGAATAAGAGTGTTTTGCCCCAGTGGTTTTCTTTATTTTGGTGAAGACTCAACTCTCCAAAAAGAATACCTTCCAATCTCACCAGCCAGAATTCAGGCTTAAAGGATTCCTAGCAATGTAATTGAGGCTGTCACTTAAATTCATCACCATCATGACTGACCTCTGAGACTTGGAGGGAGGGGAAGAGGGGGAAGCCATAAACTCAGGGCTCTGTCAATAAAGGGTAAAATTTTGAGGGGCAACATCCAATCTGCTCATCTCAAGAGAGAATTACATGACACTCTTTCCTCAAAAGATAGGCTTTCTCATAGCTTCTCCCTTCTTCCCCCAAAAGAGAGAGATCCCCCAAAGTCAAGGTAAAACTTTTCAGTGAGAGGAATATTGGAAATTTCTCTTCCTATCTGTATTCCTACCTTTAAGAAAGGGTATTATGGGGCTTTTTACTTAATCTTCTTCTTAAACTCATTCATTCAACAAACATTTGTTGAGAACTTATGTCCAACTTAGGAAATACAACAAAAAATAAGACAAAGTCCCTGAATTCTAGGAGCTCACAAGAGATGTCAAAAGAGTGACCCAAAGAGGAGGGGCAGGTGTTTGTTGTCAGACAATAATCAAATATAGTCAGGAGCTGGCTTCCACTCTGGAGAGCTGGATGGGTATTGGTTTTAAACAAAAACAAGACCAGGAGGTAGTTGCTTAAGACTTAGTTTAGCCTCCAACATTAGAAGGGAAAAGCAAAAAAATCTTTACAAGTATGAAAAAGTGAAAAGAAAGCAGGACAGAACTCCTTTAGGCCAAGATTGTGTGGTTGACAGAAGCCCTCCCTGAATTGTATCTCAGGAAACCGAGTGGGGTGATGGAGACTCATGCAGGACACCCACTCAAAACAAGGCAGGGAGGAGCATGGCCAGACATCCCAGCCAAAAGACATCAGAGGAGCAAAGGCCCAGAGGCGGGAATTCCAAAGCTGAATGCATGCACCTGTGAGATTAGCCTCCCTTGCAGTAGGACTTTGGGTTACAGAAAAGGGAAAAATGTGATCAGAAACTACGCTTCATGCAATTCGTTCATAGTTGAACGATGCTAGTAATGAGTGTAATAAAGATGACAGTGGTAGTGGTGGTGGCAGTGGTGACCCTGGTTGTGACCCTCATGAATGGCCAATTTTTAAGGCCCCTAGTTTAACGTAGGTGTTCTCTCGAATACTCTTACAGTGCCACCTGCAGGGAAACTTGAGAAAGACCTGACCCTTTTGATGGACCCACAAATCCTGAAGACCTGTTTGATGATTTTGAGGAGGATGTTGTTAAATATTAAGCTAAGGACTCACAACTGGATTTGTACCCATCCCAACATGAGCACTATATCCTGTTTGAAATGTTCCCACTTCAGAAACTTGTACCACCCCACAAGTTAATGAGCTTTTCTATACATAGTTTCTTCCAGGGTATAATTACTGGCCTGGCTTTATATTATTTTAGGATAGTGTCAGCAGCTAATTGTGGTACAGTCTGAATGCTCTGAAATGAGCTCGGCTGAGTATGAGAATAGCTCAGCAAATTTAGGGCTGTGTGCACATCATTTTCAAAGTCTATTGTTTAGTAGGACACTGAACATGGCAGATTAATGGTAGAGTCCAATTCTAAGGGCAAGCGACTATGGAATATGACCTGTCTCACGTTTCACTTTGAACTTCACATTCCTCGGTACCTACTTGCCACACTCAAATACCATCGCACTTTGGGCTGGCCTAAGTGTACGCAGAAGCTTTGGGTCCTTCCATTGCCAAGTCCACAGAAGTACTGCAGGCTCCAGCACAGAAAGGAGCATGCATTCCCCACATTTCCATTCTCCTGGAGGCAAAAACATGGGAAGAATACTTCTGGCCTTCTTTGTCTTTCTTACATACTGTTCTCTTACGTACTAGGGTACAGGAGTAGAGCGTCTGATGGATGATTTTATTTATTTTTTATTTATTTTTAAATGCATGTGGGTTTTTTTTTTCTTTTAAGTTTCATGTATTTATTTGAGGGCACCTGGGTGGCTCAGTTGGTTAGGCCACTGGCTTCAGCTTAGGTCATGATCCTGGAGTCCCCAGATCAAGTCCCATATCGGGCTCCCAGCTCCGCAGGGAATCTGCTTCTCCCTCTGACCTTCTCCCCTCTCATGCTTCTCTCACGCACTCTCTCTCTCAAATAAATAAATGAAATCTTAAAAGAGATTTGAGAGACAGAGAGAGCAGAAATGGAGGGGAGGGACAGAGGAAAAGGGAGAAACAAACTCCCAGCAAAGCAGGAAGTCCAACGCAGGGCTCAATCCCAGGACCCCAAGACCATGACCCGAGCCGAAGGCAGACACCCAACTGACTGAGCCACCCAGGTGCCCCCTTCCTGATTTTAGGAGAAGGAATGAACATTAGTGCCTCAGCCACTTTCATTCACTCTTCCCATATATTCCCTTCTCTTGTGATCCTTCTGTGGGAAGTAGCTTCTAAAATGGCCCCCAAGTTCCCAAATTCATGGTATTCACTCCCTTGTGCAGTCCCTTCTCCTTGTACAACTAATGACTAGCTCCTGGCAAGGAGAACATGGCCAAAGTGGTGGGATATCAATTCGAAGGTGGGATTATAAAAACCTATGACCACCATCTTGCTTATATTCTTTCTTTCTTTCGTGGCTTGTTTATTTCATGGAAACAAGTTGCTGTGTTAGAGAGGCCAGAGTGGCAAGGAGCTGAGGGTAGCCTCTAGCCAACAGCATGAAATCGAGGCTTCCTGCCAACAGCCCACGAGAAACTGAATGCTGCCAGCAACCGCATGAGTGAGCTTGAACAGGGACCTTTCCCCAGTTGAGCCTTGAGACGACAGACAGCCCCAACCAATACTTTGCCTGTAAGAGATCCTGAAGCAGAGGAGCTGACGAAGCCACCCCAGATTCCTGAGCCACAGATTTTTGTGAGAGAATGAGTATGTGTTAAATAACTACATTGTGGGATAATTTGTTATGCAGCAATTATTAACATATATCTTTCTTGGCCCTTTCATAATTGGTCAAAGCCTTTTTTTAAAAAAAAAATATTTTATTGCTTTCCCTGAGAGATAGAGAGAGAGCACAAGAGAGAATAGGAGCAGAGAGAAAGGGAGAAGAAGGCTCTCCCCTGAGCAAGGCCTTGATCCCAGGACCCCAGGCTCCATCCCAGGACCCCGGGATCATGACCTGAGCCCAAGGCAGAGACTAAACCAACTGAGGCACCCAGGCACCCCTGGTCAAAGCATTTTGTGGATAACTTAAATAAAAACAGAGACCAGTGTGACTCACACAATTTAGGATAGTTTATGGAAACACAGCAGTGACCCCACTGTGCTAGGCA
>PITA01030240.1:0-16797 GCA_004023965.1 Spilogale gracilis | reverse complement strand
AAGGAATTCTAAAATTTCTAGATTAATCACGTTTCAGGAAAACGTAAAGAATGACTAGTGAAAAGTTGTTTTAATAGAGTTAAAGGTTATGAGCGTTTTGGCGTCTCCTATGTGTAATCAACCTGTATTTTCTTGAGCGCACATTTCCTGTTACCTCAGGCACTGCCTCTTGGGTTAGGTCTAGAAAAATATTTTCTTTATGCTGAGTCATACGAAGGCATAAATCTGTAACGCATTCCCTTCTAAAAGGAGCCGTGCTTAAGAGATATGCCTCGCTCTCAGCGAAGGTGGATAATTCACAGTAATGTTACACATAAAGGATGATACATCTTAAAGTTGGGATATTCTAACTGGGATAATTACACCCAAACTTATCTAAATTTCCTTCTGCTGCCTAAAATTGATAGGTTGTCCCATGTAGTTACATGAAAACTCACAATTCCTTATGGATAAATATCTTAAATAAACACCCTGAAAGAGGTTTTATCTATTATTTTTTGACTGGTCAAGAGAGAATGTCAGGAGTTAGTAAGTATAACTAGCTTTCATTTGTTACATCTATTTGAGTGGTGAGGAAGGATACGGCGCAGGCAAATGCCTGTAAATTTGAGATACACGGCACATGTGATAGGCGCATATAGAGCTGGCCTGCTTTAGATTCTAATACGTTTCCTCTTCAAGAGACATGACTTCCTTTTTCCATCCAGTAACAAAGGAGCCTGCAGTTTGGCACAACCACGTTGTTACCTTTTAGAATCGCAAACTTGTCTATCTGGACCTTAAATACATCAATAGCTATTGATTCCTTCTCGTTCCATTTGGATCTTGGGCACATAAAAAGTCTAAATGCAGTGACTTGAAAGTTATAACCTTCTTAGGATTTGATTTCTAAAGCATCTGAAATGTATTTTGTTGTTTTGTATGAGGCAAAGCTAGACATTGATTTTGTTGTAATAGCCAGTCAATAGCCCAAAACCACTTTTAAAAAGAAGTCATATTGTTGCCACATTTTGGTGATCCATTCGTGACTGTAATTTCAAGATTTTTTTAAAAAAATGTTTAAAGATTTTATTTTATTTGTCAGAGAGAGACAGAGAGCACAAGCATGGGGAGTGGCAGGCTCCCTGCACAGGACCCTGGGATCATCCCAGGACCCTGGGATCATAACCCAACCAGAAGGAAGATGCTTAACCGACTGAACCACGCAGGTGCACATGTAATTTCAGTATTTTTATTATTTTTATGAATCATCTCAAAGACTTAACAGGTACATACAGCATAGTTTTAATATAACCTGAATACATGGACATTTACGTGCTCACTATCAACTTAAGAAATAATGTATTCGCAGCACATTTGAAAACCTCTTGTGTCCCTTCTCAACCACATCCCCTTCTTTCCAATCCAGAAGTATCCACTGTACTGAATTTCTGTCAAGCAGCCCCTTGAGTACTGCCTACTCCAAAGAGATTTGTACTGATTGGTGTGTGTGTGTGTATAATATCTATGTAAATCTTTAAATATATATATAAATCTTTAAGTATTCATATAAATATTTAAATATAAATAATTAAATATTTAAATTAAATTAGTACACAGTACGCTAGACAATATTTTTCCATTAAATATTATTTTCAAGATTTTTTTTTGATATATACAATGGTTTTCCACTGCTGTAGAATATCTCATTGTGTGAATATACTCTGTGCTTATTTATTTTGGGGTCATTATGATTTAATTACCAATATTACCTATTGGCTTTTCCCTCTCACATGAGTGCAAGCACCATAGGAAGCTATTTTTTGTTTCTTTCACTGTTTTTTTTAAAGATTTTATTTTTTATTTGACAAAGAGAGACACAGTGAGAGAGGGAACATATCCAGGGGAAGCGGGAGAGGGAGAAGCAGACTTCCCACTGAGCAGTGAGCCGGATGTGTGGCTCAATCCCAGGACCCCTGGAATCATGACATGAACCAAAGGCAGACACTTACTGACCGAGACTCCCAGGCGCCCCTGTTTCTTTCATTATTGAATCAACAAGATACATAGTCCGTTGCTGAAATTTAAGGACTCTTAAATATCAAGTATCAAACTCAGAATGAAATTCTTCCTGATATAATTTTTTAATATGCAGAAGACAGAAAGAGATATTTTGCAGATGTCAGCAAACACTTTATTTTTATAAAGTGTTCAACATCATTAAACCTGAAAAAATACAAATTAGGAGCCACAAGACACCTTTCCAGACCATAAAACTACATAAACACTTATACCAGGTAAGA
Source organism: Spilogale gracilis (assembly GCA_004023965.1). Classification (NCBI taxonomy): domain Eukaryota; kingdom Metazoa; phylum Chordata; class Mammalia; order Carnivora; family Mephitidae; genus Spilogale; species Spilogale gracilis. The sequence continues at coordinate 14,515 of PITA01030240.1, read as the reverse complement.
AGTAAGAGAACACATATCAAATTTTTTTTCTGTTAAAAGCCAATAAAAACCACAATGAAAACAACAAAAATTGTATTGTTTCCTTTATTCAACGAATCTTTATTGGTTGCCTACTACATATCCCCTAGGCACTTCAAATGGATTAACTCATTCAATCTTCACAACAATTCTAAAACGTAGATATGAATAACATCCCCATTTCACAGGTAGGGAAAATGAGTCCCAAATTCTGAAATATAAATTTCTGAGAATAACAATTCATCAAAGAGTACAAGAGAATTCCAAAGGTACTCAAGATGGTCTTCACAGTAATGATTTATTACATAATTACACAAGACAGACTTTTTCAATGGCCCAGACCATTTGATTGTTCTTTGTTAGGCACAACCTGAAATGAAATTCTCCCGCCAAGTAGCTCTCAGGTTATTTCAGTTTTTTTAAAAAATCATGAAATCAACTGTGGCTTCTAGCAGAGTCTTCACCAGTTCAAGCTTAGCAGCTGGAATATAGATGTGTCTCCAGCCACGTCAACAGAACAATTCCCCTCAAAGGGAAACTAAACTCCTTTAATTTTTTTTGGCAATCATTCATTCTTGCCTGCTTCAACATGAATATGTAATGATTATGCACATATTTCATTATTATTATTATTATTCATTACTTCCATTTACATTTATATGGCTTATGAACTTTTCAGAATAATTTCAATTGCATTAACTCTTTTGAACCTCACAAAAATCCTACAAGCTTTTCAGAGCAGGGATTATATACATTTCTCTTCTTCAGGTCAGTATATTGAGTTTCTTCATTGGCTATCTACATCAGGAAAAGTCTTATGATCTAATTTTTACTAAATTTCCAAAGTCTTAGGACCTTTCCTAGACAAAAGAGTTGGAAAAAATATCACCCCATTGGGCTGACAATCTAAGATAAGGTAATTAAAATATAAATCACCAGGTGATGATAGGTGACTGACACCGCGGAGATATATTTGACAACTGATGTTATTTTAATCACCCAGAGACTATTCATTCAGAGGGCAGAGAAACTGATGGTCAGGGAGGACTCAATTAAAAATTGGGCTTCAAGGAGAGATTCGCACTTGGATGATAAGAAAACAGGTAGACAGGGACAGCTAGTGAGCACCACTATATAGACACAGCTGAGAAGACAGCAAGAAACATGGAAGGGTGAAGGTCCAAAAATAGCAGAGAGAAGCTCATTTGTGTAAAGATGTATTTTTTTTAAAGATTTTATTTATTTATTTGACAGAGAGAGAGATCACAAGTAGGCAGAGAGAGAGGAAGCAGGTTCCCCGGTGAGCAGAGAGCCCGATGCGGGCCTTGATCCCAGGAACCTGAGATCATGAGCTGAGCCGAAGGCAGAGGCTTTAACCCACTGAGCCACCCAGGTGCCCATAAAGATGTATTTTTGTTATGTTTTGAGAATAATGGGCACATTTATGCACTGTTGTTGAAATTGGCAAACGCTGTAACATCTATTATTTAATTTGCTCCTCAGCAAATACACTGCAGACAGGAATGTTCTTCTGGTAAGATTACTAATGAGATTGCAGATTCTAAAAGGCTAATTTCAGTTGGCAAGCAACACAGAGGTGGTGACTGACGGAGCGAGGGCTAGCACTCATACTGTCCAGATACTCATCTAGGCACTATCCACTCCACTACTTTTTCCAATGATCATTTTTTCCTCGCGTTTTCACACCTGTAAAATTGACAAGAGTCTCATCTACTTCAGTGTTATAATCAGCTTTAAGTAAGATGAATTGTATACATCTGTCTATATTTCATACACACACACACAAATGCAAGTATGTTTCTCTTTTTGTTCATTTAGCAAATACCTTCAGAGTAGCTACTAAAGTTCTAGGCACTATCCAAAGCTCTAAGGACACAGTAGCATGTAATGCAAAGTCCCTTCTAAATGCAACCTATAGTCTAGCAAGAAAGGAGGAGTCAATGTAAATACAAATGATTACGTAACACATATCATATGTTTATTTTAAGTGCTCCACAGAAAACTAAAGCAGAGAAAGGTGAATCTCAAGGGGATGGTTGGGTGGGCAATTGTTATTTTCTTTTCTTTTTTTTAAAGACTTTATTTATTTATTGGAGAGAGAGGGAGGGCAAGAAGGAGCAGGGGGAGGGGCAGAGGAGGAGGGAGGAGCAGCTCCCTGCTGAGCCTGATGTGGGACTCAATTCCAGGACCCTGGGATCAAGACCTGAGCCAATGGCAGATACTTGACCAACTCAGCCACAGAGGCGCCCTTATGATTTTTCTCTTCTTTTAAACATTTATTTATTTTAATGAGAGAGCAAGAAGGTACAAGTTGGGGGAAGGGACAGAGGGGGAGAATCTTCAAGCAGTAGATGCCACGCAGAGCCCGACTCGGGTCTCAATCTCAGGACACTAGGATCACGATCTGAGCTGAAATCAAGAGTCAGACATGTAAGGGACTGAGCCACCCAGGCGCCCTGGCCCTGGGATTATTTTCTCTATGGTTGCCACTGATCCAACAATAATGCGCAGGAACTGGGAATAAATGAGGAGTTTTCCAGGTAAAGGAAAGAGCATATTCAAAAGCCCAGAGGAGGGAGAATTCCTAAGTGTTCAAAGAACATCAACCCATCGTATGTGGTGAGGCAGTGTGAATAGGAGGAAGCACGGTGGTACAGAAGGTCAGGGAAATAAATAAGAGTGATGGGGACTGGATATCATGCAGGACCTTGTCTGTTACAGGAAGGACTACAGCTCTTACTATCAGTGAAGTGTCAAGCCATCGGACAGCTCTGCACCAAGCAATGAAGGATCTGAATTAATTTTGTAAATGATCACTATTTTCTACGTTGTATAGGGACTATACAGGGAAAAGGAGAAAGCAGTTGCAAAGCTGAGACAAGGTGAAAGAGAACAGTGGTTTGGAAATGTTGCTATCAATGGAAGTAATGAGGAGATTGAATTATTGGATATATTCCGAAGGCAGTGTTAACAGGAATTGCTAACACTTTGGGTGTGGGATATGAAAAAAAGGAGAATCAAGGGTGATTCAATTGGTTTTGCCAATGATGAGGAAGGTGATGGAAAGCCATGTGTGTAGGATTAAAGGTCAAATACGAATTCAGTTTGATAGACGTTTGAGATGATTGATGCCTATTTGTTTGTTACCTACTTTGGGACAACAAACCGCCCCATCACTTAGTGGCTTAGAACATGTATTTTGCTCAAATTCTGCCATTTGATATGGCTTGGTGGGGAGAGTTCCATGTCTATTTCACTGTGTTCATTGGGGTGGCTCAAAGTTGAAAACTGGAATGATCTACATTCCCTAACTTCACTTACTGTGATCTCTTCCTGTGGCCTAGCCTTCTTCCCAACATGGTGGGAGTATGTGAAATTAAGAAATATTGGGACGCCTGTGTGGCTCAGTTGGTTAAGCGACTGCCTTCGGCTCAGGTCATGATCCCGGAGACCCCGGATCGAGTCCCACATTGGGATTCCTGCTCAGGGGGGAAGCCTGCTTCTCCCTCTCTCACTCCCCCTGCTTGTGTTCCCTCTCTCGCTGTTTCTCTCTGTCAAATAAATAAAAATCTTAAAACAAACAAACAAAAAGAAATATTGCTTGTTACCATTTTTGTACATTATAACCTGTTATAATGTCCAAGCGGAGTTTTTGAATAGGGAGTTGAACCACAGAAGCACAGCGTTCAAGGCAATATGCTGCCAGAAATAGAGAAGTTCTACCACAGAACCATATGTCCATAGGCGGTATTAAATGAGTCATCTGGGGAATTAGTATGGATAGAAAAGAAAAGCAATCTAAGGACTGAGCCCTGGAAAACTCTGATATATACAGGTCCATGATAAACGGGAGGCATAATCGTTAAGCGTCTGCCTTCGACTGGGGTCATGATCCTGGAGTCCCGGGATCGAGCCCTGCATCGGGCTCCCTGCGGGGCGAGAAGCCTTCTTTTCCCTCTCTCACTCCCCCTGCTTGTGTTCCGTCACTAGCTGTGTTTCTCTGTCAAATAAATAAATAAAATCTTTTAAAAAGGGGGGGCATCAAAGAATGAGGAAAAACAGTGACAATGAATGAAAAGAAAGAAAGGAAGGAAGGAAGGAAGGAAGGAAGGAAGGAAGGAAGGAAGGAAAGAAAGAAAGAAAGAAAGAAAGAAAGAAAGAAAGAAAGAAAGAAAGAAAGAAAGAAAGAAAGAAAGAAAGAAAGAGATGGCCTGGAAGTCAAATTAAGAAACTGTATGGAGCGGGACTCATCAAGTCACCAGCTACAGAAAATCCTGCAAAGTTTTCGAGTAAGATGAAACCGAGAAAGTGACCGCTGGTTACTGGTAGAAGGCCTGGCTCACCTTGATAAGAGCTAGTGCGGTAGCGTGACTTGAGCTACCATCGGTGGAAGAGACCTGCACCTAACAGGTCTAAACAGAGAAGAGGGAGCTGGCTATGTGCCAGATGCAGAGGAGGGGGTGCACATTTTGTAGGGACTTCAACACCAATGCTCTGCAGGGGACAAGAACAAAGGAGTTGGAAGTGGAAACTAAAAAGACAAGTTTGATTTTGGAGACACCTGTTGGTATTTTGCTCTACGTTTACATTACGTATTCCTTTCAAAGGGATGTTACCTATTCTAGGAGTTTCCTGTTGCCATTGTTAACAAATGACCATGCTTTTGGAGGCTTAGAAAACTGGCCATTTTTCCTCTCACAGTTCAGTTCAGGAGGTCAGAAGTTTCCAGTAAGACACTCCGGGGAAGAAAACGTGTTCCTAGGCTCCTCCAGCTTCAAGAAGCTGCCATGGTTCTTTGGGTTGTGGCCTCAATCTCTGCCTCGACCACCACAGTGCCTACTCTGTCTGACTTTCCCAAGTTCCCTCCAGAAGGACAAAATCCAGTCAGGCCTACCTGGGTGATCCAGGATTATCTACACATTATGACATTCTCAATCAATTACGATCTGCAGAGGACATTTTCCCATGCAGGGTAACGTTTACAGGTTCCGGGAGTTAGCTTGGGAACATCCCCGGAGGCACATTTTTCAGCCACATGCACCAATTCTAAGAAAGACATCTAAATGGTGAATAAAAATGACCTTTCTTACTTGGAAATTGTTTTTTGTTATGTTTTGTTTTTGATCTTAAGATTTTCAAATATCTACCCTTTTCTCTAGTTACTTTTCTTATACGAGGAATATAAATCACTTCTATAGCCTTCAATTTTTTCCACATTATTAGAAAAGAAAAAGGTCATTGTTACAGGGCTGTTTAAATCAGAACATGCAGCTGGGGCCCTGGGTGACTCAGTTGGTAAAGCATCTGCCTTTGGCTCCGGTCATGATCCCAGGGTTCTGGGATCAAGTCACGCATCAGGCTCCCTGCTCCATGGGCTGCCCGCTTCTACCTCTCTACCACTTGCAGGCCACCCCCATTCAAATAAATAAAATCTTAAAAAAAAAAAAGGAGAGAGAGTGAGAGAGGAGGGGCACAGTGTGGTCCAGCTGCAGCCCATGTTTAATTTGACTCAAATATGAATGCTCTGCAGGTGACAGCAAGGATAAACACTGGGAAAACTGTGTTTCTTTCATATGCACGTGAGGTCAATGTTAATAACTGCAATATTCCCGGGTACGGCAGCCATCCTTCAGAACCCTGGTACAATGCGTAGGCATCTCAATTTATTAGATTGCGCTGGAGAGGTCAATGAAAATGATGGAATGATTTGAAGGGCTGTACCGAATTCTGCCTCCTCCCATAAAGCCAGTGAAAATTACATGGTGAGGTAAAGAGGAGTTCCTCGCACTAGGGGAAGGACAGCACATCCTGCACCTATTGACGAGGCAGACCATCTCCGGGACGGAACTGGAAGGATGGACAGAGGAGAGAAGGCCCACCCACACATAAGGCACGGTGATGCAGAGCTAGGGTGTGTGCTTAGCACCCATCACACGATATTCAAAGCACATGACACATTTCAACAGGCTTAATCCTCACAGCAACCTTAGGAGATGGCGACTATTATATGCGCTTTACACACGAGGGTGGTACGGCGCGGAGGTTAAATCACGGCGTTTAAGTTCCCACAGCAAGGAAGAAGTCGAGCTGGAGAAGAAACCAAAGCAGTCAGAATTCAGATTGGCCGTCTGCATCCATGACAGCAAACAGTTTACTTGTTTGGCGATAAACGTTTTTGCTTGAGTTTTGTTATTTTATTTTAGGTTGATTTATACAAATCTCAATAAATAAATGGGGAGGATAGGAGTTGGTTTCGGCATCAGGTACAGAATTAAAACTACTCTTGATCACGGACTGAAATAAACAAATTCATGAGATATTACATAAGGACAACTACTGATTTTAATGGAAATATTTTACATTTGTATGATTTATATAATTGACTTGTATGATTATTTATAGGACTTATCCCCATGGACATTACTTTTTCATCCCTCACAAACACATGTGAATGGAATGATAGACTCATTTTTATTTTCCAATTTTTCTTTTAAGATTTTTATTAATTTGACAGAGAGAAACGCAGCTAGAGAGGGAACACAAGCAGGGGGAGTGAGAGAGGGAGAAGCAGGCTTCCCGCCAGGCAGGGAGCGGAAAGCGGGGTTCGCTCCATCCCAGGACTCTGGGATCTCCAGGCACCCCTAGACTCATTTTTTAAAATGAATACGGGAGGCTTAGAAAGTGTAAGAGATTTGTTCAAGGTCACATAATAGATAGAACTGGCCTCTCAGCAAATTGAGTATATACTGATTATGAATCTTAGCATCTTCATGGAATTTCTACCATACCATTTCTTAAACAGTCTTTCTTTCTTTCTTTTCTCTTTCTTTCTTTCTTTCTTTCTTTCTTTCTTTCTTTCTTTCTTTCTTTCTTTCTTTCTTCCTTCCTTCCTTCCTTCCTTCCTTCCTTCCTTTCTCTCCCTCCCTCTCTCTCTCTCTCTCTCTCTCTCTCTCTCTCTCTCTCTCTCTCTTTCTTTCTTTCTTTCTTTCAAGATTTTATCTATTTATTTGACAGAGAGAAACCCACCTAGAGAGGGAACACAAGCAGGGAGAGTAAGAGAGGGAGAAGCAGGCTTTCCGCCAAGCAAGGATCCCCACATGGGGATCAGTCCCAGGACTCCGGGATCATGACCTCAGCCAAAGGCAGATGCTTAACTACTGAGCCACCCAAGCACCCCTAAACAGTCTTTCTAGTCTTTAGGCTTAGAGTAGCAGTCTCTGCCCCAAATTTGAAGAGAGGGGTGTGTTTGGAGTGTAGATAAATCAGTAGAGGACTATAAATGTCCACGCCTGGAGTTGTGTGATTTTCTGCTCTCTGAGGATGTGACCTGATTAAACACATAAATAGATAACATGAACTATATTTTTCCACAAGCTAAATTAACCTTGGGGTTTACCATGGGGAAAATATTAACGCTATACTAGATTGAATTGTCATTGATAGGGCAACAAAAATGTAGAAAGGATTTTGAAGTTTGAGGATTATGTTAACCAGAGGAATAAATGCTAGCTGGTATAACAAATAATCTACAATCCTAAGTATCTAGACAGAACAAATATTTACTGTTCCGTTAAGACAAGTCCAAGGCTGCTCCTAAGTGAACAGCTTTCCTTCCCATAGTAACTCCTACCTCTGCCAAGTCAGAGTCCTCTACTTCTAATCACCAACAGAGGTGCTGGAGAGCAAGGGCACGGCACAGTGGACAGAGTTCAATCACATGGTCCCTTCTAGAGCATGGGGGAGGGCCTTGTGAATAATGTTGTCTTCCTGGGTCTTAAGGAAGAAAAGACATATTTGGTGAAGAACAGCATTCTCTGTGCCACAAAAGAGGCATATCAAAGGTTCCACCGACCCCAAGCGTATCCCCTAGCAGCCTGTCCCACACCAGGGCACCTCTATCCTCAGTCTGGCTTCCTAGAAGAAAACTGAGCTATAGGGCATGTATGGCATGTACTGAAAGCTCCCCTAATCAGCAAGACTGCTGCCCCCTACATCATCTTCATCAGTAGCAGCTAGGTGCACATGCTTAGAGTGTTTCACAATCCATAAATATGGGAAGCCTGGCTGGCTCAGTCAGTTAAGTGTCTACACTCAGTTCAGGTCATGATCCCAGGGTCCTGGGATCAAGCCCTACATCAGTGGGCTCCCTGCTCAGCGGAGACTCTGCTTCTCCCTCTGCCCCTCCCTGCTGTTTGTGCTGTCTCTCAAATAAATAAATAAAAAACAATCCCCAAGGAACATCACAAACTTCCTATCATTTCAGTTTCACATTATCCTTCTGGAACAGTTAGGCAGGAAGCATTTCTCTCATTTTGTACAACAAAAAACAGAAGTTCTGTGAGGTTAAGAAGCGTCCTCTCATTTGACCCAGCCAGGAGATGGCCCACCAGAAGCTAGGGCCTAGGTCTCAGCTATCTGGTATCTAATATGGTATCATTCCCGTTCTGCGGTCGCGCTCTCTACATCGGTAGAGAGATCCGTACTGAGTTTAGTCAAAACAGAGCTCTGGGATACAGGGATTGAAATAGATTCCTTTTTTTGGTGTGGGCTCCATCACACAGTCAAAAACGCTATCAGTCAATAAGTATTTCTTGAGTCCCCACACAAGGGAATAGCGCAGTAGCACAATGCCTTTGAAAGGAATTTATTCTTCGTTACGTGTTTGAAAATTGACTTTCACAGGGTGAAAATCTTTTGCCTTACATTTGAGTGGAATATTGATCTGAGTGCAACTGCCTTTTGGATTATTTCAATACAGCAAGATTTTATATTGTTGATAAGACAGGCCAGTTTTTCTCTTGGACTGACCTGGAGACAGTGATGGTAGAAAAACAAAATCAATTAGTATGTTAGGAGGAAATTTCTTCCACTGTCCACACAAATAGTCAGTACGGTTATACTACGCCGAGATCAAAATGAGACGTCAGGTACATGTGTCAGGAACAAATAAGTGAAAACAGCTGGAAGCCGTCAGCCATGACTACCATGCTCCTGGGCTGCTAGAACGGAAAGGCAGATCACACTGTGCACATGGCTTACAGGCAAAAACGAATCACCTACTCTCTGCCTCTATAACCAGGACATGGATGGGTAGGAGATGACCTTCTGTGAGTTAAGCTATAGAACTCTAAAACAACCTAGGAGAGGAAAGACCAGAGGTGTACAGAGACTCCCTACAGAGACAGAACAGGTAAAGAAAACAAGGCTGGTAAGCTTTCAGTGTCAGAAGGAAGGGATGTCAGCCACAGAATCCAATAATAATAGTAGGCTAATGGTACACTTGCAATGTACCAAGCATTAATCTTTGTGTGCCAACTAATGACACTCTTCTCATCACTCCCATTTTACAGATAAGGCAATCAAGGCTTAGGGCAAGCAATTGACTTTATTCCAAGGACACAGAGCTGGTGAATTCTGGAGTCAAAATCTCAATTCATATACATGTGGATCAGACTTCAGAACTTGAATGGGAACTCAAGTGGCTTGTCACCAGCCGGCTTAAGCACAAACACCTATGGGGCTTGAAAGTACAAATGCCTCTGTGCTGTCTTCTATGTATGCACTGGATCTGAATTCTAAGGTCGAGTCTCAGCTTCCACACTAGGAAAAATCTTCAAAAGAAGTCTCCACTAAAGTCAGAAGAAAGAACCACTACACGAAGCTATACTACACAGAGAAAGGAAAGGTGCTGTCATTGGAACACCATAAAGATAATCCCCAAGATTATCATCCCCTGGTGAAGACACACTGTATAATCCTTCCCCTTGAATATGGATGGGGTCTGGGAATGGGCTAAGACAGTGTGCAGTTGTTAATTTTACACATCAGCATTGATGAGACTGTTGTTCTTGCCTTTGTAACTTTATGTAAGGCTCTGTCTTAGCAGTTTGGATGCCAAGGATTGAAGAAGCAAATGGGGACAGGGATGAGTGGTGTGTAATGGTGGGAGGCTTTGAAGAGCTGGAAACTGTCTCTGCTGACAACAAAGAAAAGGGGAACTCACCCCCACAACCTCAAAGAACAAATTTTGCCACAATCACATTAGTTTGGAAGAGGTCCCGAAGTTCCAGAAAGGAATCCAGCATAGCCAACTCATGGTTCACAGCCTTGTGAGACCCTTATTGGAGGAGCTAGTTAAACATTGTTCAGACTCCTGGCTCACAGACACTGTGAAATAGTACGTTGTTTTAAGGTACTAAGTTTCTGTAGTTTGTTACGCAACGATAGGTAACTAATACAGAGATCAAGGAAATCTGCTATGTCCATTCCCAAATGGCCCAGAAAAAGACTGCCCTCCTACTAGGCTACAGTGTAATAAGCGGAATTTGTATGGCAATGGTAAGTTCATACATGATGTAGCTATTTTGCTGTATCCCTTCTTCTAATTCTCTGGAAACCATGCGATGTTCTGAATTGCACTTGAGTTCTCGCAGAGGTGCACGTAAAACATGTGTTAACTAAAGGACCGGAGAGTTTGGCCCCTTGACAGCATCATAACGTAACAAAGGAATAATTGGCATTCTGGTTTATACCTCACTGTCTGTGATCTCTTATTTTTAATGTTTGATAAATTTTTGTTAAAGATTTTATTTATTCCTTTGACAGAGAGAGAGAGATCACAAGTAGGCAGAGAGGCAGGCAGAGAGAGAGGAGGAAGCAGGCTCCCCACGGAGCAGAGAGCCCGATGCGGGCCTCGATCCCAGGACCCTGAGATCATGACTTGAGCCGAAGGCAGAGGCGTTAACCCCCTGAGCCACCCAGGTGCCCACTGTCTGTGATCATGAGCACTGTGAGTCGACCAATGACAGAACAACCATTCTGGGTGCTGCTAAGTCAGGTTGCTCAAGTAGTTTCCCCCAGAAAGACCCTTGCACATCACCAATCACTATGGGGTTTTCATTCAAACAAACAACTTCTTCGACGAGGTCCTTACCTGACAAGAGACAGCGAAGCAACTAACCTTCATGAAAACAGCAAACAGAGTGATACAAGGAGGCAGAAAAATGAACAGCAACCACAAAATGACATATATAAAAATCAGGAGAGTGTATTGCTGAAAATGTAATGCATCTGTTTGTGATCTTTTATGACAGACATTTTTCCAGCGTGGTATTCATAAGTTTGACGTTCACTGTGTTTTATCTGGGATTTCCTTACTGGTAAAATCATCGTGGTGAGCACTGTGCCCTGGAATTCTGTCTCCCATTTGTTTTAATAGCCAGCATAATGGTGGAGATCTGGTGCCAATGCCCTCCATTTGTGCTCTACTGCAATCTTACCTGGCAAGCGGCAGGAAGCACTACAGTAGCTAATTTCCAGATAAGTACATCTTAGGACATCACACAAAAATCAGCTGCAGGTTTGGACTGCCAGATTGAATTTTCTAAACATAATAGCTTAGTTGTAGCAGGAATAGAGTAGATATTTCTTCGATGATGCATTTCTATCCACTGATACTGGAGATGGGCAGTTAAAGGAAAGGAGCCTATTATTACAATCTTCCTACTAGCACAGATTTATCACAGATTCACACATTTTCCTGCCCATCTCAGGCTCAGTTACCAGGATGTTTATGAAATGACTCTAAAGGAAAAGGGAGATGCTTGAATAAGGGTGACTCAGGGCTATATTTTTCTCAAGCACTGGTTGATGTCGACTTCTGCAAATATGAAATAGAGGATTGTACTGTTGGCTATGAAAATGCAGTTGCTAGAATTTAATTCAAATATTTAGGGAGCATCTAATCTGGACCAACTATATGTTAGATGATGCGTGGACCGTGGTTGACTAAAATGAACATAGTTTCTGTTTCTATCCTCATGGTCATTAGAGTCTAGTTGAAGAGACACAAATAGGCCAGTCACCAAAGGATGTGACAACATCATGGACAGGACAAGTAGTAGGGAGAGTAGAAAAACAGTAACCCCTTACACTTATGTGACTGTTTGCAGATTTATCTTAAGAACTCTGGAGGAAGATGTGATTAACCACCATATTACCTATGAGGAAATTGAGGAAAGGCTCAGAAGCCAAAGGCCACTTGTAATGCATTTACTCAAACCAGAGCTATAAAACTTCAAATCCAAGGTAGGTTCATTAATTCTCACAGGGGGATTTTCTATAGAGACAACAGATTTATGAGGTGGATGGGGTCTCCTATGAATGGGTGAATATAATGAGTGGCATTAATGATAAAAAAAAATACAAGGTGAAAAGCTCATGGTGAAGGGCATCTTCCTATTGGTAAAGTAAAAAGCAGAAGTGGGAAATGGTTACGGGTCAAAAAGAGGGGCAGAGCCTCTCTGTTAGTATATCGTGCTTCCTTCCTAGCTATGCCTTCATATGGTGGCGTGGAGAGGAGAAACCATCAGAGAATGTCCCAGGGGACAGACGTTAGCTACTCACACAGGACCAAATAAGAATAAGCTACTGATGGATTTCCATGAAACACATCTTCTGAATCAAGGGTAATGCCGGGAGCCTGCTTCTTTCTCTCTGCCTTCCTCTCTGCCTACTTGTGATCTCTCTGTCAAATAAATAAAATCTTAAAAAAAAAAAAAAAGAATAGGCAACAAGTTTACATTGAAGAAACTACTTTTTGGCAGTAGTTTCACCTGCTAGACATTGCTCATGGCATCCCTACGGTCCATAAAGTAATAATAATGCATTAACTTCATTGCTTTGACATCCACATTGGAAAAAAAAAAGTCAGTAATAGCTCAGAACTAAGTAAGATAACCAGAAGACTACAGTTTCCTTAATAGCAAGGATGCAACCTATGCCGCAGGAAAAAAAACAGTAGAGTAGCAGGAGGTTTTTTAGATAGATCCTAACAGAGAAGAGAGGATAGACTCTAAATGGGATAATTAGGATCATTTCAAAGGGATACTTTACAAATTTGGGGGTACAGGGGAACACAAAGTCTTGTATAATTGCCTTCGGAAGCATAGTGATCTTTGCCTTTGGGTATACTAATTTAAGGTGACTCTTTTTGGCAGGGCAGACTTAAGGGAATTAATAAGGTCATCTACTGTCACAGCTGTCCAATGGGCCAATCCAGCAGGAGCCCAGAAGATATGGGACTCCAGTGATACTGTCAATACAGGTCAGACTTCTGAGCACAGACCAACAGAAACGGGTAAATACTGGGCCTGGAGAAGCAAAAGAAGAACATCTAAACCAGAAACCAAGGATTGCTACACACTGGAATGGAAAGGTATCATTAAATCCTATTAGTTATCTCCTTTTTTGAATGCCTTCCGCATACCCCTACCACTGCATATCGAAGCCCTTTTCTTCCTTCAAGATTAAGTATAAGTCTCTATCCGGCAAAGCCTTTCATGATAAACACCTAACCTCCCATAGTCTTATGTCCTTCCTATACCTCATTTGACTCTTCTAACTTGATTCCTTTTGTTGTTATTTTTGACCACATTCGTTCTCGCTCACCAGACTCTGAACTTCCGGAGGACAGAGTGCATTTGGTAAGTCTCTGTGAGTCCTCTGCTCCTCGGTTTAAGGCATTATAAACAGTAAGTATGCAATATCACAGATCTTCAACACCAAGAGCCAAGTAAGGTACCAAAAAGTTACATTGCACAACACAATGTTTAAATGCTTCTGTGATAACTCTGTGACCTAGGGCGAGTTTCTTAGCATCTTAGAGACTGCATTTTCTCATCTATAATACCAGAAATAATAACAGTAATATATTTCTTATAAAGTCATCATTAAAGATAAAAATGTATTATTATAAATCTTGGAGTACGGTAAATGCTTAAGACTTGGTAATTACCACTTTTATCATGAAGTAAAGGAAAGGAAAGATAAAGGAAAAGGAAAAAAGGAAGGAAAAAAAGAAAAAGAAGAAAAGGAAGGAAGGAAGGAAAACTCTTCTTTAAAAGTCTTTTTCTTCTTTAAAGGATTTTTAAAAATTAATTTCCAAATAGTAGTGCTTGGCCTAGGGGAGCTTTTAGAAATAAACCATTTTTAATCATTAAAACATGGACTGAGCTTTAATATGGCTAACCTATCTCACACGCTTTGAGAGGACTGACATCCACTGGCAAATATTTGGAAGGTTTCACAGATTACTGAGGTGCTACTGTCTATGTTCCCCACTAAATTTATAAGTTGAAATCCTAGTGCCCTATGTGGTAATATTTGGAGGTGGGACATTTTCTTGAATGGGATTAGTGCCCTTTTAAAGGACCCCAATAGAGCTCCCCAGCCCCTTCTACACATAAGGGACACACCAAGAAGTCACCAGCTATGAACTAGAGAGCCCTCACCGGATTGCATCCATGCTACTGCCCTGATCTTGGACTTCCTGGCCTAGAGAGTTATGGAAAATAAATTTCTTGTTTAGAAACTTTAGAAAGTTGGGGCGCCTGGGTGGCTCAGTTGGTTAAGCCACTGCCTTCAGCTCAGGTCATGGTCCCGGAGACCCGGGATCGAGCCCCACATCGGGCTCCCT
>PITA01030239.1:0-16794 GCA_004023965.1 Spilogale gracilis | reverse complement strand
AACTGTGGAAAGAGCCAAGGTGCCCATCAACAGATGAATGGATAAAGAAGATGTGGTACATATATACAATGGAATACTATGCCTCTGTCAGAAAGGATGAATATCCAACTTCTGTAGCAACATGGACTGGACTGGAAGAGATTATGCTGAGTGAAATAAGCCAAGAAGAGAAAGTCAAGTATTGCATGGTTTCACTTACTTGCGGTGCATGAGGGGTAAACTGGAGGAGAGTGGGAGAAGGAAAGCAAATGGGAACTAGGGTAATCTAGGGAGGGAAATGAAACAACAGACACTTTGGACACAGAAACAAACTGAGGGACTTGGAGGGAGGGGGGTGGAGGGATGGGAGAGCCTGGTGGTGGGTACTGGGGACACCTAAAGTGTGGAGCACTGGGTGTGGGGAATAGGGAATGAATCTTGAAGCACTGGAAAAAAAATTTAGTAACAATAAAAAAAAGAGGGGTATCAAGCAGAGAATTCTCTGTAGCAGAGAATTTTTTAAAGATTTTATGTATTTATTTGAGAGAGAGTGAGTGAGAGAGAACACGAGCAGGGGCAGAAGGAGCAGAAGCAGACTTCCTGCTGAGAAGGAAGCCTGATTTGAGACTCAATCCCAGGACCCCAGGATCATGACCTGAGATGAAGGCAGACACTTAAGCAACTGAGCCACACTGGTGCCCTCTACAGCAGAGAATTTTATGCTCTTTTTTTTTTTTTCCAGAAATAGCTCTTTGTGTGTTATGGAGCCTTCCTGGAGAATGAAACACATATATGAGACATCAAGTGACCATTCATTCATCCCAAATTGTCCATTTGATTTGAATTACATCTATCAAGCAATAAGGTTAGACACACACCCAGCAGCTGTTCACTCTCAATCCAGACTTGACACCAAGCAGAAATAGAGGGTACATGAAAGCTATATGAGCAGGTAATACAGATCCCATGTCACCCAGCATAGTTGCACCAGTGCCCTTCCCCTAGCTTGCATTTGCAGTTGTATGGAGGGTCCCCCTATAACCAATTGAATGAGGAGAAAAAAGACCAAGTATTGTTTATACATTGGTCAGCTCAATATGGGCTATCAAGCAAAAATGGGTGACAGCTATTTTACAAACACACTTGGCAGTGTCCTTAAGGAAGAGTGAAGAGAGGAAATATTCAATGGGAATAGCTGGGAGTAATGCAAATGGTCATTCACTTGATATGAAAATAACAATGTCCCAAAGGAACAATACACACAGATTCCTGGGCAGTAGTCAGAGTGGCCCACTGATCACAAGACTAAAAGATAAAGAGATATGGAATAAAGGCATGTGGACAGACATATGGGAGTGGACACAAAATGTGAAGATGGTTGTATTATATTTTAATACCCACCAGTGACCACAAAAGTAAATCCACTCTACTAGTTGACAGTAGTCGACTACCCAAGAATGGACATGCTGGGCATATGACAGTGGGAGTGCATTCTATTCCCTAAGGTCCTTAGTAAAACATTGATTCTTAGACCCTGCTCTAAACTACTAAGTTGGAATTTTAAGGGGAATCAGTTTTAATTTACTAGGTCTGGAGTGAGCCCATATATCTGAGCTTTTAGTTCAGATCCCAAATGATTCTGATATTGCTTCGCTATTGCACACAATATATTTCAGCATATATATTGCACACAATATATTTCAGCAGTGACGCTATTACATTATGTTTAGGTGGCCAGGAGTGTCGTGCCCTGGGTGGGTCATCTGCTGACACTTGCTAGGTCAGGATAGACCCAGTGGTGGGAATGAGGTGGCTCATACCTCACTCTGCTGTCTTGCTCTGGGTAATTGTTGCTCATTTCTCACACAGTGCTTCATGACATACCAACACAAGGAGACAGCAATCGAGAGACCAAAAATCAAGATTATCATACTTCTAGTCCTACGAAATGTCAGTGCAGTCCTCAGCAAGTCATATCCACTTTCACGTACCCTCTGTTTCCTTACCCATAAAAACAAAAGACTGAAGGAAAATGATGTCATTCAAAAACGTTATCCAAATCTTGAAAAAGGCAAGGGGATTATAGTGTGCCTTTTCAGTGTCATTCTAGAGCGTTGTCTAATGGGCCCACCCAAAGGTGATCTGACTCTCTATAAATACAACTTTGTTTGATTTAATATTTCTATTAACTTGTAGCAAACAGACAAAGAGCATATGATTTTTGTACCGTAGAGATCCAAATGACATCTGTCTGGTAGAAAAGATAATGTCTAAAGTTGGTAATTCAAGTAGAAGTAAAACAATCCCTAGACACATGGAGGAAAACTGAAAAAAGAGCCTCACAGAAAGAGGATCAGGGCCGAAGAATATCGCTTTTAATCATAGGTATGTATTGTTTTGGAAGATTTTTCTTTTAAACAACTTTTCAAAGCCTGAGAAAGAAAAGGTGATTTTTAAAAAGATTTTATTTATTTATTTGACAGAGAGAAACACAGCGAGAGTGGGAACACAAGCAAGGGTAGTGAGAGATGGAGAAGCAGGCTTCGTGCTGAGCAGGAAGCCCGACATGGGGCTCGATCCAGGACTTCGGGATCATGACTTGAGCTGAAGGCAGACACTTAATGACTGAGCCACCCAGCCTCCCCAGAAAAAGTGATGTTTTATTGACATGAAGAACTGTTTATTACAGCCACTGTTCTCAGGATCCCAGGGGCAACATCTTCAGTCCCTCATGCCCGATTGTTCATGAGTTCAGGGATGGAGGCATCAGGTCCAGCTGCAGGAAGCAGTCTTTGCCCTTCAGCAGTCCCGGTGCCAGAAAATATGATCCCCAAACAGAAAATCATCCCATTCAACTGTTTTCACTATAGTTGTGATTTGGGTGACAAGGTTCCTAATTTCTTCCTGGAATCCAAAAGCCCCTCTCTCAGTATAATCTGTTAGATTACACTTCCTCAGGAGCTTCCTGGGTATAATACAAAACTGCTCCTCACATATGGAGGTCAGGATTGAGACCAAAAGGAGAGAGACAATTCACCCTAGATTGGTAGGTGGTAAATTAATAAACAAGAAAACTCACATATGACACTTGTCTTTGGGCAGCTGTAAGACAAGTAGATCTCCATACTCACCCATTAGGATATTAAAAACTTATATAGAGGCTTTAATTGGGTTCAGTCACATATACCGTCCAGATGTCTCCACATCACATCACTATCTCAAGGCTGTGTCCTTGGGGTAGCTTCTGGGAGCAGGGAAGTCAAGAAGAGCATATACATTGCAAGGGCAGGGGAGGGGGTGAGGAGCCTCCAATTGCCAGAGTCCAAGTGATGGGTCAAGGGCAGGTCATATCCTCTTAATGACCCCCCCCAACATAGTGCATCAAGTCTTTTATACCACCCCATTGCTAAAGATTCAAAAGAACTAACTCTCAGGGAATTATGACCTGGAGCTCCTAGAACTCAAATGTCAGAGCATTTGATATCCAAATGTATGAAAACCAGGTGTTCACCAGACCATAAACCCTGAAAATGAGAATGTTGCTACTCACAGGAGCCTTCCACAATTTCATATGCTGTGGTCTTTCTCAAACATGATGGATAAGCCAGGGGTCCCTGGAAGTCTGTTCTCCAGTTGCATGAACTATGAGATTACTATGTTTTCATTCTTTTTTTTTAAGATTTTTATTTATTTGACAGAGAGAAACACAGCCAGAGAGGGAACACAAGCAGGGGGAGTGAGAGAGGGAGAAGCAGGGGACTCGATCCTGGGTCTCTGGGATCATGACCTGAGCCAAAGGCAGTTGCTCAACCAACTGAGCCACCCAGGCACCCTATGTTTTCATTCTGATTACCCTCTAAATATGTTATTAGAACCTCTTCTGGATCATTAGGATAGCCAGTTACATGACACCAAGACTCATATTTGACATTTTGTTTGGGCTCAAGTCTGTGCCAAGTGACAATCCAAAGTGTTACAGTGTCTGCATGAGCAGTTTTCATGGTAAAGAGACAGGACAATGGAATCACCACACAGCCTGTAGTAGTCTGGAGATGCTTTAACACTCAGACCGTAATCATGTCACAAGCAAATGTGTCACTGGGTCCCAACTGTCAGATGTAACAACCAACAATGCAACAATGTAAACTGGCAGATGTAAAACACTGCCACCATTTATGAGCAGTGAGCATAGTCATAAATATTCAATAACCAATTCTTCTATTTAATATTGGAGAACTAGCTCAGTGACCATTTCATTTATTTTTTTATTTTTATTTTTTATATTTTATTTATTTGACAGAGAGAAACACAGCTACAGAGTGAACACAAGCAGGGGGACTGAGAGAGGGAGAAGCAGGCTTCCCGCTAAGCAGGGAGCCCAATGCAGGGCTCCATCCTGGGACTCTGGGATCATGACCTGAGCCGAAGGCAGACGCTCAACGACTGAGCCACCCACGTGCTCCTTAGTGCCCATTTTAATGTTGCTTTTTGTAAAACTACAATGCTAAAACTATATGTAATTGAAGAAAAAAAACCTTCGAATAATCAAGAGACCTTACATTAAATCGGTGCTTCCTGATTGCTTACTGGCCTACCTAACAGAGTATGTGGTCTGATTGTCCAAAAGTAGAAAAAAAAAAAAAACAAGCAAATTTAATTTACTGGTGCTATTTTGTAAATTGTATTTAAGCAAACAGAATTTTCTGCATTTGTAATATCAGAGTCAAAATAAGAAATGTATTATATACAGAACCAGATCTGAGCTACATTTTTCTACAATTATACCCACAATTGGTGATTCAATTTCATTAGATTTCATCAGGAAACATCATCTGAAGCATGGTGGGTGGAAAAGTTAGGCCCTTTGTTCCAGAGAGAGGGATCTTTCCTGCAATTTTTAAAGAGATTATATGGATGATGAGTATGCTTAAAAGGAAAAGTCTAGAAGAGGCAAAGAAATCAAGGCTGTGAGACTGTGGTACGCAAAGTAGTGAAATAACAGTTCTCTTTTCCATACGTCATCTCCTCCCTAGCCTATTAAGTCCTCCTCCCCTCAGGTGAGCCCCAGTCTCAGGCTCACTCACCCAGCTATCTTCATTCAATTACCCTTGCTAATTTCGGTTTGCGATGTTTGCTATTTCATTTTATACCTTAGTTTTAGCTTTCTTACTGTGTAAACACATGAAGTTTATATTTGGATTTACGTTTACATATTAGAATTAGGAAAAAAATAATTTAACTATTATTAAGAATTAAGTTCTTTAACCCTTAAAGCAAACATAATACAACTTGAGATACACTGGCAACATACAAACTACATGGAAAATGTAACTCAATTAGGAAAGGAAACAATAATAAAAAAAAAAATCAGCTCCACGCTAATCATCTGAACTTGGGTAAAATTCATTAGCTCTGAGGCTTCTCCATATCCACCCACAGGGAATGGCCTAATGTCTTTGAACATCCTCATATTCATACTGTGGGATGACTGTGGGATGAACAGCTTCAGCCTAAGAGAAGAACCCTATATCATCCTTCCCTCCAACAACTGAGCCCATATTCTATGCCTCCGTTGCCATGAAGTCATTCATAAAGTACAATAACAGGGTCCTGCCTATCTCTAGCACTGATGTGAAATGACACAGGTAATATAGAGGAAAACATGCTGGACACTAGTAAATTCAATACAAAGACCTCTGACAAAGCTGCCCCCTCCAGCCTGAGTTCAAGCATTGATATTTAAATAGAAGTTAACATTGTACATTCCCCCCTGGTGTGAAGTGAGGAAGATGGGGTGGCCGCTGTCAAAGGAGGCGATGAACCAGCCAGGGAAGGCCACAGACTCGAAGGTGGAGGTGCTGCCATTCTTTGAGTGGTAGAAAAGGAAGGGCTCCACGGGCTCGACTTCATTGTACAGATCCAGTATCTTCTCCTCCTGAAATATGGCAGAGAACAGCCAGCAGAAGAAGCAGAAGTCATTCAAAGTTACTTCTATACAATCAGTAAATGTTCCAAAGTTTGAGAAAGCCTTATCTCTCTATTAAAATAGGCCTAGGAGCCGCAGAGTGAGCACACAATCTCACTTTCCCAGTCCCCAGCATCAGATTCAGAAATGGAGGAGGGACACAGGAACAAGTTAATGAACAAGTGGGCACTCTCGAACAATGAGTTGGGACTCTCCTCACACAAGAGGCCAGGCAGAGGAAAAGGAAGGAAATGCAGATTTGCAGCAGTAAACCAAGGATCTCTCCTACCAAAGCTGCAGCAGTGAGGGATTCCGGAGTCCCGGGATCGAGTCCCGCATTGGACTCCCAGCTCCATGGGGAGTCTGCTTCTCCCTCTGACCTTCTCCCCTCTCATGCTCTCTCTCACTCTGTCTCTCTCACATAAATAAACAAAATCTTAAAAAAAAAAGAAAAAAGAAAAGACAAAGACACACGAGGGTCTAACAAACCAGGAATTTGCATTAAAAACAACAACAACAAGGTAAATAGAGCTATCAGCAAATGCCTTCTATATCACATATAAAAGTATATTTTGTATATTTATATACCATGTACTTAAGTAAAATAAGTATTTCTAACTAAATTACACTTGCACAAAGATCTCCAGAGAGCCACTACACAAGAATGGTCCATAAACTCCACCACATCTGAATCCCCTCCCTGTTTTCTCCATTAGTTTCGATTACCATCTGAATGTAGTATATTTATCCATCAGTCATATCATTACTGCTAGACTGGTTCATCACTGCATTCCTCAACATGAGAAATTCAGTGCAGATGTGTTTACTAAATAAAAAGACACTTTTGTCATTTCAGACTCTAATACGTCCTCCTCCATCTTTCCAATTGGCCTGAGAAGAACAGGACTATAGGTCCCCTCTGCCCTCCTCAGCTTATGGCTGCTCCTCTAGCAAGTCATCACTTCGTCTTTCTCTCCATCACTCCTATTAGCATATCTGCTGTCATTCTACCATCTTAAAAAATAACTGTTTTGATTGCCCACCACAATTCCCAGCTCCCCTTTGCCAAAACCTCCCTGTACTAGTTGTCTATATATGCTGTTTCGTATTTCTCCCTCCTGGCCCTCTCTTAAACCCCCTCCATCCAGACTTTCACCCCCAGCACTGGAGAAACACTGTTGTCACCAAGGTCCCTAAGGACCCACACATGGCAGAAGGCAGTGGTAAATTTTATTAATCTGAGGACAAAACTGCAATTAAAGGGCAGATTACTAGACAAGATGTAGCTGAAAACGTAATTCTCAGTCCTCTGTCACCACACTCCACATTTATTCTGTCAGTAGATCCTGTTGCCGCAATTTAAATAAAATATTTTCAGAATCTGACTGGCTACCTACCTCCCACCTCCACTGCTACCCTCTCATCTATCAGATCTCCGCTAGACCAACTCGAAGTCCCCCATAGGACTTTCACCCTTGCCTCCACCACAGTCTGCTTTCAACTAGCAGCCAAAACAATTATTTGAAACCTATGTCCATTCATTTCACTCTCCTATTAAATACATTCCAGTAGTTCCCCATTTCACTCAGATTGAAAGGCAAATTCCTTACAAATGTCAGCAAGGCCCTTCCTGACCTGCCTTTGTCTCTCCAAACTCCTCCTCCCTAATTCACTCCTGTCACACTCTTTTCCCCACTAATCCTTGCTCTCCCCACACCGTGTTGGTTAATGCCCTTGTTGCCTTCTACTGTCTGCTAAAATCTTAGCATGCCTGCAGCACTATTTTCTATGGCAGCCCAAATCCACCTGGGTCTAGCATTGCTGGCCTCTCTCTCCTGCTTTCCCAGGGGACATAACACCCTCAAAGACATCCCAACTTACCCATTGTGATACTTATTGTCTACCATTTCTCTCCTCCTGCCAGAATCCATGCCCCATGAGGGCAGGGCTCTCTGCCATTCTGGGCCTCAGGGTATGTCAGATGGCCACAATGGAGATGGAGGCCAGTAAGAACTCTCCTATTTGCTAAACTTAATTGGAAGGGGTTAAATTAAATTGAATTGAATTAAATGGAAGTTTATAGAGCTGAAGTTTAAGGAACAAGAGTAAAGATTGAGATTTCAGAAAATGGCAAGGGAAAAATGATTTAGCAGATAGGATGAGCTTAAAACGGAATCATGACTTAGAAGATGGAACCAAGAAATTCTCCCAGGATGCAACAAGCAAAAAACAAAAACAATGAAAGGATAGAAAAAGTATGGAAAGTTAGATGAGATATTAAGGAGGATCTAGAAATTCCAAAGACTAAGGCATAGGAATTCAAAATGGAAAGATAAGGCAGAATGAAGGAGAGAATAGACTTGAAGAAATAATGGTTTCCTAATTCAAGAAAGACAAACATTCGCAACTAGTGAGGGGTGGGATGACTCAATTGTATGCACAGGACTCAAAAATACCTAGGAATATTAACTATGCTTAAGAATTGGAGAATATTTCTTTTTTAATTCTAAAATTAGATTATCTACCAAATAAACATCTTATAAAAGAAATTGGTCTTTTTTTTCTTAAACATTGTTTTTCATACTTACCTTCAGTTGCAATGTGGGCTGCCCTTCAATGTCCTCACAGGACAGACACATTTCTGGATTCTCTGTTCCCAAATAAATAGGAACCCCTCTGTCTTGCTCAAGCAACTCTGGATACTTGCATGGGACAACGGTGACAGTGACTAATAAAGAGGGGAGATGGTGTCAGTTTCCTCTGAAGTCAAGACAAGGCCAGCATCTTTCAGAGTGGGGCAGGAAGAAAACTTAAGAGTGTCATCCCTGCTACCCCAGGCCCACCAAAATGCCAACTACCATCTTCATGCATGCATTCATTCATTCATTCATTCATTCATTCATACCATGTACTAGTCACACCCTAGGAAATGGAGCAAACACACAGAGTTAAACAGATGGCAGACCCTGCCCTAGAGATTGTCACACCTTTGCCTGAACACCTAGAGGCGGGAAGCTCCAACCCCAAGCAACCCCTGTGATCCTTAAAGAGTTCCTTCCATTTGCAAGTTTTGCCTAACGTGATGTTGAAATCTGCCTTCCTGTACCCACTCATTTAGTCCTTTTAGGACACCTTGAAGGCAGAATAAGATACTCCTATTCCATGCGACAGGCCACCAGTCACTGAAAGCATCTTTGCTGCCCTCAGGAGGCTACTCTACCCTCTCTGCTTTCTATATCCTAGTCTAGACAACCTTCTCCCTGACATGACCTCCCAGGCAGCTGTAAAATTCTCCTTCTGTGTGGGCCCTGTTGTCAAGTCACCCTTTCACAAAATGCCAGGGCCAGTATCCCAGGTGCACTAACGTGACCCCTCCTTTGCCTCCAAGGTAGCAGCCACCGGATGATCACTCACCTGGGGTTACACTGCTATTCCGTGGAACTGTCACAATGGTCTGACCCTGAAGGATCCACACCAGCTGATTCAAGTCGGACACGTCCCCAGTATGAGGTTTATTCACTGTGGTTTAAACAGAAAAGAATAATAAAGAACCATTATAATTAGGCTGCTTTGCTAGATGCTAGGCCCTTCGGGAAGGAAGGTCCAGGGTTTGCACACCAAATCTGACAGCATTCACACGACCCTCAGCTCAGCCTTTAGAGCTATGGATTGGGATGAGGAGGGCAAGGACTGCAATTGGTCTAAAAGGGTAAACTGTCCCATAGGACATGTGTGCTGAGTTCCAGCTACTCCCTCTGATGCCTACTCTGTGCTTAGCCTGGTGCTAGGTCTAGAGCTAGAGCAGAGAACAAGCACTGCTCCCCATCCTGAGGAAGCTCACTGTTCAGGGGAAGCCGGAGAGCACTGGGTGGTAAGGGCCATATACAAAGAGGGGCAGAAAAAGCTAGGGCAGATCCAGAAGAGACAGGTATGAGTGCAGGTGTCCCAGGCCTCAGAGCCCCGTCTCAACATCACCTGCTATAATGGATTCTCCAGATTTAGGGATTCCTCGAATGGATGTCATAGTGGTGTTGTCTCAACACCTGTGGGGACAGTGATAGGAGACATGAGTGTCAGGAGACATATCCAAGACATTTCCTGGACACTAGTTACTGAGATACTCCTTCTGGACAAGGAGTTGGGAAGCCTGGCCTGACACAAAGCCCTAGTCAGAAAATCTGAGCCACCTCTTGAGACAAAAAACTCAAGGTAGATAAGGGAGGAGACCTTGGGCAGAGCTTCCTCCATCCAGCCAGTGGCAGTATCTTCCTAGAAGTTCTAAGCCAGGCATGACTTTTGACCTTAAATACACACAGCTGCCTAATGCCTGCATTTCCTCCTCGGTCCCCCACCAACATCTGCTTCTGCCTGGGGGCAGGGCAGCTCTGTCAGGATCCTAGCAACTCGCTGGGAGGTTAGAAAGTGAGAAGCAGCTAGACAAGCCATGGACAAGACTCAGAGCCTGGCATAAACTCATCTCTTCCCTGAGCCCTAAAGCACAGAAAAGAGGGAAGACTAAAACGTTGGAGGACTTGCCAGACCTTTATCAAAGTGCAGGGGACTGAGTCACAGCTCCAACAGCTCCCAAGAACAGTGAAGGGCTCTGACAGAGACTGCCATTTATTTGGTAGAATGGGGGAGGTTCCACCTACCTTGGTGGGGCGTGGCAATTGTATGTCAGAAAATCCTGGGAGTCTCAGATGGAGAAATCATAGCATCAGCATGAGCAGCAGAAAAGGAGGCACCAGCCACGCCCACAGGGAAATAGAGCTGATGACAGACCCCAGGCTTCTCAGCAAGGGGAGACTGAGGGACTTCCCCAGAGCACAGTTCTCCTGCCTTGTCACTCTGGCTACAACTGGAAATGCCAGGCCCTTCACAAAAGAAGTCCATCTGCTGGAGCAGTTAAGCTTGCCCTCTCCAGTTTCACTAAAGGAGGCCCATGATTGCAAAATTAGCTGTGGGCTTCAGGCTGGGTCCCATGGCATTCCTGGCCATCCAACCATGCCTGAACCACCTCGGGCCACCCCTGAAAAGAGGGGTAGGCTGAAAGCTCACCTAGTGTAGTCTTTCAGGAGCTCTATCCCCTTGAGAAGCCACAGGCACTGAGCAGAATTCCTTTAATTGAGGCAAGCCTGGTCACTGGTGCCCCCAAAATGCTGTGAACTCCAGAACTCCCTAGGGACTAAAATGGTTGGCAATGATCTCCCTAAAACCTGAGCCCCAGATCCCAACTTATCATCCACCCTCTGATCTAGTAATGTGGGCATTTGTAGGTTCTCAATGAATGGTAACAGCCATTACTACTTTTTTTTTTTTTGGTACCATGTTTGTTACACCTCCACCCTCCATCCACTGAGGTCAAACAGAAAAATTTTCTGGGGCACAAGCTAACTTGACTGAGGTGAATTTCATAAGACAGACTGGAAACAACTTTATATTTACCTGCCTGGCTGGGGAGTGGGGGGCAAGAGCTAAGATAGAACCTTCTAAGCAAGCACCTCCGTGAGCCCCTCTTCCCAGCCCTGGAAAGTATTCTTGCTCAACCTCTCATACTTTTCACCCCCATTTCCTTGTTGGCCTTGGAGGAACATTGTCCTTTCCTGCTGAGCCCTCAATCTCACCACTTTTGGCTTCCAGTTTATCTGTTACTCCAGGAGAGAGTGTGATAATGAATTTGGACACACTTGTGTTCAAAGCCAGGCTCAGCCAATGTCACCTCTCTTAGGTCCCCTTTGTCCAACTGAAGAGCCTGTCAATTATGTATCAGTCAACATACCTCCTTTCTTAGGATGTTCACTACAAAATGACATCTAATGGGTACTATCATTTGGCCCCCAAATTCCTTAGGTCTCTGATTCAATCAGGATATAGCATGGAAAGAACCCACACAAGGAATTTCAAACAAAGGGAACTGGTTACAAAATATGTTAGAAGGCTAAAGAGTAACAAGAAGGTGCTGAAATATCCCTGATATTAACAAGTGCAGGAAAGAAACAAGAGCAAAGGAAAGAACCTAGGAGCTCAAAGAAGGACCTTGTAGGACTTATGCCCCAGACCTCATAAGGTGACCCTCTGCCAAACCAATGCTCACTCAGACCTCTGAATAGAGAGTGTAGTCTCTTCCGTGCATGAACCACAAATGGGGAGAGGAGGTATCAGCCCAAGAGATGCTCAGAGGCCCATGGGACACAACCCAGAGAGCTGTATTTTCATTGACTCAAAAACCATTGGGTATAGCTTGAATTTTCCATGCCCAGAAGGTTGCAAAAACTTATGTCTTATGATGGCATGTGTCCCTTTCAGCCTCAACCTCTTATTCCACTCGATCCTGACTTCCCTCACTTCCCAACATTCAGAGCATCCAGTAATTTCCAGAACTGCCAGCAATCAGTATCCATCCTGAATTCCCCAGTTTAAATTTTAGTGTGAATGAGTATCAGAGAAATTAGAATAGGAGTGATAAGAGGTGATAAGAGGAAAGAACTGAGCCACTGGGGTAGATAAATGAGGAGGAGAGAGCCCATCTACTAAAGAAATGGACCAGAACTTTTGTCTTAGAGTAGAAGTGATGGATAATAAGATTACATGATAGCCTAGCTATATTTGAGAGGACTATCAATATTTATGCTGGTTACAAAAAGTAAGTATTATAATTCTGCTATGTAAACATAACCCAGTGTGTCAGATTCTTTCTATTAATGTTCTATTGTCACATACAACAGTGAAAATTATGCACACCATTAAGTGTGGCTTGAATTGAATTCAAGTACTCGTAAAGCCAAAGATCCTAGACATGGAAATAATTTTAAGAGATCATGAAGTCCAGATTCCAATTTTTAAGCTCTAAAATATTATCATCCATGTTTGTGTAGTATCAAGTCCTTCTATTTTGCTCAATTAACATGCCCATGATCTTGATAAGTGGAGGGAACATCAATGGGAACCAAGAAGTAGGAGAGAGCTTGGTCATTCACTGCCACTAGAATCTCTAGAACCTGTTCACTAAGGCATAATCTCTGTAACAATGTATTCATGAAGCCAAGCTGACATTCACAATGAATGAAAGCAGAGGAACCATGAAGTAGTAGATTATCTGGCTCCCACAGTTGAAAAATACATAGAATCAAATTCATAGCAGAGCTGGGTTTAGAATCTGTAACTCCCAGTTCCCTAATCCAGGGCTCTCTGCTTTAGTGCTCACCAGCTCCCCTGTGGCTCCTAAAAGGACCAAAGCCACTGTAGCTTATATCCTATCAGGGGCTACCTACAACCAGTCTGGCCTGGGCATTGTTACTGGAATAGAACTGGCACTCCCCTCAGTTAAATTAATGGGGAAACACAATCTGTACCACAGGCCGCCGAGTTCAGCCTGGACCCTTTTTCCTCAAGTAGGTTTGGGAAAGTGGGAAAATGCCAAGGAAATTCCCAGGATGACCTCTGCAGGACCACCTTTACCAAATGTGGGTATGATGATGTAGTTGAACTTGCCCAAATCTCTGTTCCTCTAAGCAGTCCAAGTTCATTGTCTAAAACTCCCTTCCCTGTGTGCTGACCCATCCTCTCACGTCTTTGCTGAAGTTGGGTCCTCCAAGAAAACCTACTCTTTTGATTATGCACCAACATGCTATTTATTTTTTTTTAAAGATTTTATTTATTTGACAGAGAGAAACACAGCAAGAGAGGGAACACAAGCAGGTGGAGGGAGAGAGGGAGAAGCAGGCTTCCTGCCGAGCAGAGAGCCCAATGTGGGACTCGATCCCGGGTCTCCGGGATCATGACCTGAGCTGAAGGCAGTCATTTAACCAATTGAGCCACCCAGGAGCCCCCCAACATGCTATTTAACAGCTTCCTCTCCTTCATGTGAAAATGAAAGATAAATTAACAAAAATAACCCCCAAACTCCTCACCAAAATGGCAGGAATAAAAGAAGCATTAAAGGCATCAAGACAAAAGAATTCAACTATACACGACGACCAACATCAAGGTACATTTTTGTAAATTTAAAACATCTAGAGAGAGTCAAGATGGCGGAAGGCCAGGTGACCACATTTCGGGGAGTTCCTTGAAGAGAGCTGAATTCCAGCAAAAAAAAACACTACAGGACCACGGTGAACACCCATGAAATCAGCCTGAAATGTGATATTTCGCACTTCTGGATCACCACGGGAGACAAGAACCATCGGCAAAAAGGTAGAAACAAGTGAGAGGGACCGGAGGCTTGCCCCCAGAGACAGGGGAGTGGGGGAGGAAGCCCGCAGAGTGGAACCATTGAAAGCAAATACCCCAAAACGAAAGTGCTCTGTGAGTGAGGAATAACAGCAGATTACGGTCTGAATCAGGGCGAGACAGAAACGGGAACACAGCAGAGCCCGCGGCAAGGCAAGGAGACTTTTTAAAATTTTTTTTCCGCTGGCGCCGCCGCTGCTGCCGCCACTGCCGACGCCGACGCCACCACAGCTGCCCCACGAGCAGCGGGCATGGATTCTATTTTTACGTCGCTGCCTTTCTCTCCCGTTTCTCTCCACCCCGTGGGCCGCATGTAGACCCCCCCCAGGGAAGGCGATTTTGCAGACTTGCGTGGGACTGGAGAGGCTGCGGGTCCCAGGGCGCAGACAAAGTCCCCCCATCCAAAAGGAGTTGTGGCTTTGAGGTGCAGGAGTGAAATGACAAGTGGGGGCGGGGACAGAAATCAATACAACGTCTGCACCAGCCCGGCTGTGACAGACTGCCAACTGGGAGGCTGGAAAGAGCCCCTCCCTGTGTAGAGGCTCTCTCTGGGAGGGAGGTCTGGCCGCAGACATCTTGCTCCGACCTGACTTCCTCAGCAGCTGAAAAAAGACGTAAAAGAACAAAGCTCCCCTACCAGAGAATTGTAACCTGATAACCTGGTTACCATGGAGACCAGCCTCTAGCAAGGGGGCGGAGAGACGCAGCCCAGGTAGAAGGACTGAAACAGAGCGACAGGCCCCGCCCCCAGAAAGCAAGCCAGAAGCTCAGGAGGACAACACTCCAATGCAAAACCCCAAATCAGGGGAAAGGCAATTTATTAAAATCCTGGCACTGACTACAAGTACCAAAATCCCTGCAACTCATTGATACTGTTTTCCACGTTATTTAATTTTTTAAACTTTTTTCTATTTTTACTTTTAAAGCTTCCACTTTAAGCTTAAAAATACATTCTCACGGTTTTTCTTCTTTCAATTTTTAGCTCCCTTCTTATCACAACGTGATACCCAATACAACACCCCATAACATTTTTTTTTCTTTTTTACCCTTAAATTTTTTCAAACACACTCCTGTATTTTCTGCTTTTGTTCTTTCCTCTTATTTCCCTGTTCGCTTTCTCTGTTTTTCCCTTTCTTCTCTCCTCTGCCCTTTATTCTCTCTTTTACGTGTACATATAGATATAAGCTTCAAGTCAATCCCACATCCCTATTCAATACTACCCCTATATAAACCAGTTCTAATCTCCCTATATCGTTTGAAAGTGGGCTCCTCCAACAATAATAACAAGATAAACTCGGGAGCGTCTGAAATGCATTCCTTGCCCACAAGGAATGCTGGCCCTCACCTTCCCACTCTAGTTTGTCAGTGTGTCTGTGTAATTGTCTTTGCTTTTATATTATATAAATACTGGTCTTGGGGGTCATATAGGTTGGGATTCGCTTTTTGATCTCTTCATTTACCCTTGATAACACTTTTCTTTACCCTGTAACAGTTTTGTACCATATGAATCCTATCACCAGGCCCCACTCTGGCAGGGGTGTCTTTTCTTGCTTCCTCTCTTCCGTTTTCTTTTTTCTTTCTCCTCCCTTTTCGGTGGTGAACTCTGGTTGCTCCAAAACCTTCCAACGACCAATCCACCTAGATAGTGGCAGATATATCTAGCCATACACCCCCTCAACCACTCCTCGCCACATGACTCGGAGAAGGAACACCCAACAGAAGAAGAACCCTGAGACTGCAACCTCGGTCACAGAATTACTGGAAATGAACATAAACAATATGGCAGATATGGAATTCAGGTCAGCAATAGTCCAAGCAATAGTCAATTTAGAAAAGAACATTAGTCTCAAAGTGGAAGCCATAGTAACAGAAGTGAAAGCTGAGGTTAGAAAGGCTTTAGATGAGATGCAATCTAATTTAAATATGCTAAAAGCCAGAGTAAGTGAAGCTGAAGATCATATCAGTGATTTAGAAGACAGATGGAATAAGAAGGAGGAGCAAGAGAAGCCTTGGAGCAAACAACTAAAAACCCAAGAAAACAGAATAAGGGAAATGAATGATGCCATGAAATGCTCCAATATCAGAATAATTGGAATCCCTGAAGGAACTGAGAAAGAGAGAAGCCTAGAAAATATTGTTGAACAAATCAGGGATGAAAATTTACCAAATCTGAGGAATGAAACAAATGTTCATGTCCTAGAAGTAGAGAGGACACCCCCCAAGATCAATGAGAACAGAAAAACCTCCAGGCACATAATAGTAAAATTCTTGAACCATAAAACCAAAGAATATGTCTTAAGGGAAGCTAGGAGAAAGCGATCCCTTACCTATAGAGGGAGGACCATCAGAATAACGTCAGACCTTTCCACAGAAACCTGGCAAGCCAGAAAGGGCTGGCAAGACATATTCAGGAACTTACATAACAAAAATATGCAACCAAGGATAATGTATCCAGCAAGGTTGACTTTCAAAATGGAAGGAGAAATAAAGAGCTTCCAAGACCACCAAGGTCTAAAAGATTATGCAACCACCAAGCCAGCACTACAAGAAATACTAAGAGGGGTTCTTTAGAGGAGAAACGAACCCAAGAGTGACACAAAACAGTAATATACAGAGGTAAC
>PITA01030238.1:0-16797 GCA_004023965.1 Spilogale gracilis | reverse complement strand
CACACAATAGGTCACCCCCCACAGGCTCCACATCCACTAAGGCAAGGTGGCACCCGGCCATGTGCCGGGACTGCTGCTCACCCCTCCTCCCACACAGCCCACAGGTCTCAACACCCCGCACCGGGGGATCAGACACACGAGGTCAGGCTCACCCACCCCCTCAGGTCACCTTCACACAACTCACCCTCCACCCTTCCCCCTCTCCGGGCCCCACTGTCCTCCCCAAAGCGGCCCTCGGAGGAACATCTCCCCGCCCCGGGAGGAAGCCCACCCAATTCCCTAAAAGTGACCGCGGTCTGGGCACACCCACGAAAGCAGAAGCCACGTTCGCTCCAGACCCACGACACATCCAGCCCCACGACACATCCAGCCCGATCCCGGCGCCCGGCGACTCCCCCCCCCCCGCGTTCAGGCCCGCCCAGCACCTCTCGACCCGGGGCACGGGACCCCGCTGGGGAGGGGCGCAGTGCCTCGCCACCCCGCGCTCCGGTTCCCGCCGGGCCGCCCCCGGGGGAGGGGTCCCCAGAGGCGGGCGAAGCTAGCCCCCGAGGGCGGCGGGGGCAGCCTCCCCCACGGGGTCAGCCCCCCCTACGGGGTCAGCCCCCGGGGGGGGGGGGCGGGCGGGGGGGGGGCGGGCGGCGGGCGCCCGCGGGGGGAGGGGCGCGAGGGGCTAGGGGCGCACGGAGGGCGGGGGCGGGGGCGCGCTAGGGGAGGGGGGCCGGAGAGGGGGGAGCGCGGGAACCGGCTCGTGTCACTCACCCCCGCGGCGCGCCCGGCCAGCAGCAGCAGCAGCAGCGGCGGCAACAGCAGCCCGCGGGCCCCGGGCCCGGCCGCGGCTCCGTTCCCGGCGCCTGCCCCATGGGCGGCCCCGGCGCGGTGCGGTGGCCCCGGCTTCATGGCGGCGGCGGCGGCGGCGGGCGCCTTTGTTCCCGAGGCGCGGCGCGCGGGGCGGCTGCTTGGCGGCGGCGCGGCCCGGAGGCTGGACCGACGCGCTCCCGGCTCGGGGCTCCCGGCTCGGCGGCCCGGCTCCGCCTCGCAGCTCCGCGCCCACAGCGGCCGCGCCCGCAGGAAGCGTGCGCCGCCGCCGCCGCCGCCACCGCCGCCGCCGCCGGGCCGCCCCCAGCGCGGGCGGAGCAGGAGGAGGGGCGGGGGGCGGGGCGGGCCGGAGCACGTGCCCCGGCCCCCCACCGGCCCCCCCTCTAGAACCCCCCCACGCCCTGCAGCCCCTTCCTCCCCACCCGGCGCCTCCTTCCTCTCCCCGGCGCGCCCCAGACTCCGCGGGCCCCGCCGCCGCAGTGGCTGGTGTGCGACCTAGGACTCGTGGACTGGCTCGCTGAGCCTCGACCATGAGGATGGGGATCCGGCAGAACGCTGCGCTCCTCGGAGGGCTGGCGGGAGGGAGGGCTGGAAGAAAAGGATCCTGCGTGGGAATGCAGGAGGATGGGCCTGGCTCATTTGAGGGTCTGAGTAGATGGGTGGCATTTGTGTGATCACTAGCAGCTGTCCCCGAAAGGTACCTTTCATGTACCGTTCAGCTCTTCCGGGCTCAACGTCAGTGGACACAGTGGGCCAGAGGTCACCCAAGTCCAGGGCTTTGCACCTTTAGGACACCTCTGACCAAGCCTGGACCTTTCTGGGCTTCTGTGTCCTTGCGCACCTGAGCTTCTGCACCCCTTCACCTGATCTGCAGAGGAAAAGCTGGGCAGACCTGCTGAGGTGCTGCAGCCCCACCCTCCCGTCCCTGCCTTAGAATGGAGACCCTTCCCCACCTCCAGTGCAGCTGCTGTGAGAAGCAGTGTGCCAGCATCTGGCCTGGCCTGTCTCTACAGCCTTTCCCCCTTCCAACATTCTGTGCACTTTACTTTGTATTCAAGTCCCCACCACAAGGGCAGGAGTTCCAGGAGGGTGGGGTTTGGGTCACCTGGTTCACCGCTGTGTCCCCCATACTAGCAGGGACCCTGCCACATGGTGGGAGCTCAAAATCAATTTGTTATTTCAATGAGTGTGCTTCCCACTCACCTGAGCTCACCTGGTCCCAGATGTTGGGTCAGGAGGGGTGGGCAAAGTGAATATTTATTAAGCCCTGATCCCAGGCGGCATGGTTGCACTTGCTTTACCTGAGTTATCGCACTACACACTCTCAGCAGCCCCCACGAAGTAGGTGTTCTCAGTGCCTCCAGTACCTAGATGGGAAACTGAGGCCCAGACAGTGGAGGTCATTTGCTACTGACAGCAGACTGGAAGTCTGCCCCTGTGTCTGGCTCCCCGTCCCGGGCCAGCTATCAGAAAACAGGAACCAAACTGAGTTGAAACTGGGACAGTTCCCCCAAGTAAAAAGGGAAGCAAAACCAGGACAAATGGAGCCAATACGGAGAGGGCCGGGGTTGGGACCAGAGGAAAAGACTCTGGGGTGCCAGCCATGATTTGGGGTGTTGGGGGGGACTGGCACTTGTCCGTCAGGGCCCTGGTGAAGTGGTCCAGAGGACGAATGTCAGCTTGGTCGAAGACTGAGCTGCACTAGAAAATGTTCCCTCGGAGGGAGGGAGAGAGCCCAGGCCCTAAAGGGAATGGAAGATCCGGCTAGCTGCCCCGTGGCAGAAGCCCTGGACAGGAAGGGAGGGAAACTTTCCACCTCGAAGATGCAAAAATCCCTAGGAATTCTCAAGTCCCAGCCTCTGGGAATCATATTCCCGAAGTCTTAGAATTCTGGCCCATGAGCACCTTGTGGAGACAGATCCAGAGGGGCCACCAGGGCCCAGGAGAGGAGGGGTTCCAGCTGAGACCGTGCAGCTTGGAGGTGAAGCACGCTGGCTCTGGCTTGGCCAGGTTAATGAGATGCGTGAAACTAGAGGCTTTGCCTTTCTGAGCCTTAGTTTCCCAGCTGTAAAATGGAACTAATGACCACCCAGGGTTTGTGCACTTATTCATTCTCCAGGTGTCCGTTGAGCGCCTCTGCCCAGCCCGGTTCCAGGCGCCTGATCGTGACTCCGTGAGCCCTCCCCTGCCCTTGTCCTCTGGGTTCCCTAAACGGAGACTGGGGGGATGCTTACAAAGTAAGGCACCTGGTTAGAGCGGTAGCCATCTTCCAGAAGGGCTGCCAGCAGCCAGGGACCAGACCCATTCTGAGGAGCTTCCAAAGGGCTGAGTTAGGGCAGCAAGGTGTGGGTGAGGATATGAGTAGCCAGTGTGGTGGAAGGGGGGCTCCCGGACAGCTGGAGCTGGCCACGGATGGCTACTCGGGGCGGTAGTGGAGACTCTGCGTTGGGGGGTCTGCAAGGCTCCGAGAACTAGCTATCGGGGAGGCCATCGGGACCTCACACACAGGTGGGCAGTGAGCGTGGCTCTTCTTCAGAGGTTCCCACCAGTTCTGAGACTTCTAGAAGCAGCAGCCCCTTTCCCTGACCCCCAAGGAGGTGGGACGAGGGAGGATCTCTGGGCTGGGCGGGCCGGGAGCGCCACCTGCTGTTCCTCAAAGAGGCTGGTCACCAGCAGAATGCAGAAGTGACACAGGTCTGGACCCCTGAGGGTCTCATCCCGCCCCTCACCCCCTTGCTGGTGCTCTTCTCGGGTTTCACAGAAGCTCCTCCTTCAACAGCCCTGGGCACCTAGGGCACCAGACCGTCACCTCCGCTGTGCCTACCTGTGCATTCCAGCTCCGCCATAGCACCGCTGGGTCTCCCTGCCCCCCCATGGTGACCCACCCACCCAGGGGTCTGGTCCCCCAGGTCCCTCAGGGGAGCCTCGCCGACTTCCTTGGGGAGGGCTGGACAAGCGCCATCTTCGCGCTCCCCATCTCGCTTTCCTGGCTCCCCCCTCAGTATCCCCAGTGGACCACAATCATAGAGCTCCAGCAGAACGGGGCATGTGCCCAGCGCTGCCCTGAGAAGTGCGTGTGACCTTGTCCCCACAGAGAAGCTAGGAGACCCGCCCAAGGTCACACAGCTTGTAAATGAGAGCTGAGATCCTGACCCAGGCACTTAACAATCACACTGTGAGGTCAAGTCCAGTGGTTATGTCAAGAAGCTTCGAGTGCATGAAAGACTCAGTGAGGGGCTTCCTACTGTCACACAACCAGCTTGCGGGCAGCCTGGGAGGAGCCCGGACCCAGATAACCCCTGGCTATGCCTCCCCGCCGCATCTGGTCAGACCAGTCTCTGCTCTCAGCCTGGACCCTGGGCTCCAACAAGGCAGCAAAGGGGACACGGGAGCCTCAGCCAACAGCTTTGAGCTCTGTGCCTGAGTCACCCTGTTGCCAATCGCAACTCCAGGGCTGGCATACAGTAGGTGCTCAATAATTGCCTGACGCTACCTGCCCGCCAGACATTTGGCTCCACAGGCCGGCTCTCTGTCGGCCTGCATTGCCGTGTAAGATGAGAACCAGGACCCACGGAGGGCTTACTGCTCTGAGAACCTGCCAGCAATGGCCTCACGGACTTGTCCCCAGGGTCCTGGGATGTGTGGACAGCAAACACACTTGCGTCCTGGGGCGGCTACCACGAGGACCAAAGAGCCAACATTTGGGAGCCCTTCCAACAAAGCCTGGCCCCTGGGGAGCATGACACATGTATTTGCTCTTCACGTTGCCCCTGTTTTACACTGGGGGAGACAGGCTCTGAGAAGCCCCTGACAGGGCCCGCGTGGGCCCGCCGACAGCTCCTCGTGGTGCTGTCCCCTGTGGGCACAGGGAGGCAGTCACCGGCCGTGGGGGAGAAGTCCCCGTGTCCCCTAGGCCGCCCTTCCTCCCTGGCCTCCTCCCCCCCACCTTCCTTCACCACAACTTCCAGCCTTGGCTGCGATTCAGGATGGAGGTCGGAGCCGGGGCCTGCTTCTGAGGAAGTCTGAGTGATGGCTGTCCCGAGGTGAGTGACCCCAAAATTCAGGAACTGAAACAGGATCCTGGCAAGCACCCACGGAGAGAGCGTGAGAGACTCTCAGTCAGCCGCCCCAACAAGAGGCCCACGGGGGTGAGCCTAGCTTCTGGGGGAGACCTCGGTATGGGAAGGGGCCAGAGCAAGCAGGCGGGTGGCTTGGCCCCTGTCCACAGAGGCCTTCATCTAGGGGGGGAGCCCTGCCCATCCAGGGGACCTGGCTGTGGGGGACAGGCCATGCCATGAGCTTACCTGCAGCCCGCATGTGTGCTAAGCAAGTCCTTTCAAGATGAGGGGTGGGTGATGTCCCGGGGGCACACAGCTGCCAGGAAGGGGGCAGGATTTGAACCCAGGCCTCTCCTAAGTCTGTGAGCTGGGGGTTCACAAACTGGAGTGGGAGGGCTCCCCAGGGGGCCCACAGGGAGGTGTAGGGGAGAGGGGAAGAGTGAGGCAGACTTTGTTTGAGCCGAGTGATCAGACTGGTCTTGCAGGAGAGGCGAACGGAGGCCCAGAGAGCCTGGGAGGAACCGCTGTCTGGCCAGCTCTGGCCCAGGTGCCAGGCCCCAGGGGCGGCTCCCAGCTCCGTGGGCCCGAAGCTTACACAATCTGAGGGGACCACAAATACAAAATTAGGAACAAGGCTTGGAAAGGGGGCCCTGCAGGCAAGGGGTCTTCCCAGCAAGGGGAGGAAAGGGACGGGGCTACAGGGACGTGGAGGAAGGCGAGGGAGAGAGAAGAAGGGGTGGGAAGGGAGGAGGGCATTGCCATTCCATAAGCCATCCCACTAGCACACCCTCATTCCTGGGAATAAATTGCACATTTGGAGTCATTTTCTTGGAAGAAAAAAAAAGCCTCTCTAAAAATATTTTTTCTTTCTCACCTCATCCTGGGGCTGGAGCCGCCCAGCTGGGTGACAGCCAAGGAAGGGGGGTGTAGGAGAGTGACCCTGAGCAGGAGGGGGCACGAGAAGGAGGGCTGAGGCGGGGCAAGGAGACCCCCTCCCCCTGAGACCATGGGATCTGAGCAAAGAGCCCCATCATTAAGGTGTTCGGTGTGTCTTGTGTTTCTCTGAGGGTTTCAGGTTCATGGAGACCCCTTCCGAGCCTCAGGCTTCAGTTCTGGAGCCTCTTCTCCGGGCCAGGTCGGCACAGGCTGAGAGTTGAGGGAGCTGGCCAACCAGGGCAGGTGTGGGCCACACCGTATTCACGTGAGACAGGTCCCCGCTCTGTCCCTCACTGCCTGCGCGGCTCCTCGCCCTGGGCCTCAGTCTCCTCACCCATTCAGGGATCAGGTCCTGGGGGGCCCACACTTCATTCCCAACACCTGTGGGGGGCCCTCGGACAGGCCTGGCAGAGGGCAGGAGCAGGGAGGGACTCAGCAGCCCGGGCCCTGAGGGCGAACCCCGGGGACTCTGGGGTCAAATCCCAGGTCTGCCACCCCCTGCCTGGTGACCTTGGGGCCACATTCCGGCCATGAAGTTAGAGTAACTGTCCTGCCCCAGGGTTTGAGGCCGCACCCCTCTCAGGGACAGACCCACAGTCACCACTTCACTGGCTGTTGTTTCCCGCCATTTCCTGCGTGGGGTGCCCCAGGCCTGGGGGTGGTGGGCCAGGGGACGCTCAGCTGGGACTGGGAGACCGAGGCTGAGCCACCGCTGGAACAGGATGGCTGTGGCCTCCTGAGAATCCGTGGTCCAGCCCCTCCCCGAAGACCCCTCTCCACTCTCGCCTCTGCTAGGCTCCTGGAAGTTTCCCCGAGTCCTGGGGAGGGAGCAGGGGCAGGAGCTGGCTCCCAGAGGCCAGCACAGACTGGGGCAGCGTGTGGCTCCCCACAGAAATCAGCACTGGGCCCTCTGATTTGCCAGAGACCTTCGTGGGCCACAGCAGTCTTGGGGCGCTGTTACCTGCTGCTGTGTCAGACTAGCCCGAAACACAGCCGCTTCAGACAGCAGTGGGTTTCTGTGCATCAGGAGTTCTGAGCCGCTGAGAGGGCTGGGTCTGCGCTGGGCTCTCTCCCGAGCCCCGAGCCCGTAGTCCTGGAAGGCTGCGTGGGGGCTGGAGCCTCTGCCTGTAAGGGCGCAGGTGTGACACCCTGGTCCCTCACCATAGGGACCTCGCCGTAAACAGGGAGCAAGCAATCCTGGAGAGAGTGTTCTGGCTGTGCAACCTGGCCTGGAAGTTCACACCCCACCTCTCCACAGTGACCCCTCAAGTCCCCGTGACCCTATTCTTCTGGGAAGATTGGAGGCAGTGACAATTAGCAACGGCTCCTATTTATGGCTTACTGTGGGCCTAGTCCTGTGCCAAGTGCCCAAAAGGAGGAGTAAGATTCACCCAGGTCGCACAGGGCCAGTGCAGCTGAGATCATGAAAAGACTTGTTGGAGGTTTTAGTTGTTGAAAGTTTGGAGCAGAAGCCGGGGATGTGGCCCCATAAATTGGCACCAGGGCCTCTAGTCATATTAACAGAGACATGGGGCTGCGCCGGTCAGCCCCACCCACCTGACCTCACACCATCCCCGTGAGGGTGGCAGGGCTGGGGGACCAGACCCGTGACTGTCGGCTCAGAGAGGTCAGTGATGTAGCAGACGTAACCCAGTGAGTCAAAGGCAACGCTAGGGCCTATGAGCTGGATTCTCACAATCATATATACCAAGCCACCCCAAGCCAGAGTGAGGGACTAGCCCTATACCCAGGAGAAGCTGGGGACAGAGGGGAAGAAAAGGGGAAGCTCGATCTTAGGGCAGATGCCAGACTTCTGGTCTCTGGGTGGGACTCCACCCCTGAGCCCCTCAAACCAGGGGAAACCCATCCCAGCCCTGACCTTGGAGCCCAGCCCTTTGGCCTCTGTAATGCTTTGTTTAGGCAGCAGCACCCTCGTGTGGCTCAAGCTGGTAACTATGTGAATTCCCCAGCTTCCTCCCCCAAAATGCTTTCCTCTTGTCTCAGGCTTCTGAAACCTGACTGAGCCAGGGAAAGACAGAAGACAGCTATTCCTGGGGCTAATGGAAGGTGGCAAGAGCAAGAGGGCATGGGAAGAGCCTTGGACTTGGGGTTAGGAAATTTCAGATCAAATCCTTCCCTGGTCATTGATCTATTCGTTGTACGGCTGGAATCTCAAACTCCTCATCTGTATAATGGGCTGATAACATCTACCCACACTTACCCCCCAAGCTTTTCATGAACATCAAGGAATCACAAATATGGATGTTCTCTGTAAACTGTAAAGCCCTGCAACCAGTAAAAGACCATTATACAAACGGTGTTAAAGGGACCCTGGAAGAGAAATCCAAGAATGTAGCTATCTAGCTGGTTGCAGCCTGGGATACCCCATCCTGGAGCAGAACTGGTGGGTGGCCAAATGCAGAGGTGAGCGGGAGCCCAGGATAGGAACTCAGCCCTGCTATACTCAGAAAACTATAGAGCACTCATGAAAGAAATTGAGGAAGACACAAAGAAATGAAAAAACATTCCATGCTCGTGGATTGGAAGAACAAATACTGTGAAAATGTAGAGCAATCTACAGATTCAATGCAATCCCTATCAAACAGAAATGGAACAAATACTCTTAAAATTTGTTTGGAACTGAATAGCCAGAAGAATGTTGAAAAAGAAAACCAAAGCTGGTGGCCTCACAATTCTGGGTTCAAGCTCTACTACAAAGCTGTCATCATCAAGACAGTATAGTATTGGCACAAAAACAGACACATAGATCAATGGAACAGAATACAGAGCCCAGAAATGGACCCTCAACTCTGGTCAACTCATCTTCGACGAAGCAAGAAAGAATGTCCAATGGATAAAAGACAGTCTCTTCAACAAATGGTGTTGGGAAAATTGGACATCACATGCAGAAGAATGAAATTGGACCATTTCCTTACACCATACACAAAAATAGACTCAAAATGGTTAAAAGACCTCAATGTGAGACAGGAATCCTTCAAAATCCTTGGGGAGAACATAGGCGGCAACCTCTTTGGCTTCGGCCATAGCAACTTTTCCCTGGACACATCACTAAAGGCAAGGGAAGAGAGGGCAAAAACGAACTATTGGGACTTCAAGATAAAAAACTTTTGCACAGCAAAGGAAACAGTCAGCAAAACCAAAAGACAACCGACAGATTGGAAGAAGATATTTGCAAATGACATATCAGATAAAGGGCTAGTATCCAAAAATCTATAAATAATTTACCAAACTCAACACCCAAGGAACAAATAACCCAATCAAGAAATGGGCAGAAGACATGAACAGATATTTCTGCAAAGAAGACATCCAATGGCCAACAAACACATGAAAAAGTGTTCAGCATCACTCAGCATCAGGGAAATTTGAAGCAAAACCTCAACAAGATACCACCTCACACCAGTCAGAATGGCTAAAATTAACCAGTCAGGAAATGATAGATGTTGGAGAGGATGCGGAAAAGGGGGAACCCTCCTCCCTTGGTGGGAATGTAAGCTTGGTGCAGCCACTGTGGAAAACAGTATGGAAGTTCCTCAAAAAGTTGAAAATAGAGTTACCCTATGACCCAGCAATCACCTTACTGGGTATTTACCCCAAAGATACAAAAACAGTGATCC
Organism: Spilogale gracilis; assembly: GCA_004023965.1. Classification (NCBI taxonomy): domain Eukaryota; kingdom Metazoa; phylum Chordata; class Mammalia; order Carnivora; family Mephitidae; genus Spilogale; species Spilogale gracilis. The sequence continues at coordinate 7,352 of PITA01030238.1, read as the reverse complement.
AAAGGGGCACTGCACCCCAATGTTTATAGCAGCACTGTCCACAATAGCCAAAACTATGGAAAGAGCCCAGATGTCCATCAACAGGTGAATGGATAAAGGTGTACACACACACACACACACACACACACAGAGGCGATGGGGGGAATATTATGCAGCCATCAAAAGGTGAAATATTGCCATTTGCAATGATATGGCTGGAACTAGAGGGTATTATGCTAAACGAAATAAGTCAATGAGAGAAAGACAATTACCATATGATCTCACTGATATGTGGAGTCTGAGAAACAAGGCAGAGGATCATAGGGGAAGAGAGGAAAAAATGAAACAAAATGAAATCAGGGAGGGAGACAAACAATAAAAGACTCTTAATCTCAGGAAACAAACTGAGGGTTGCTGGAGGGGAGGGGGGCGGGAGGGATCGGGTGGCTGGGTGATGGGCACTGGGGAGGGGATGTGCCATGGTGAATGCTGGGTGTTGTGGAAGACTGATGAATCACAGACCTGTACCCCTGAAACAAATAATACATTATATGTTAATAAAATTTTAAGAATTTAAAACTCTAAAACGATACTACTAATTTTCATAGATAGTACTTATCCAGCCCTGCTGTATTACACATTCTAATGCATCTAGTCCTCACAACTACCTTAGAAAGTGTGGTATCCTTATGCCCATTTTACAGATGCATGTAACTGTGGCATTGGCCAGCAGCATGCATTGTCCATTTTGCAGGAATCCGGGAGCCCATAAAGAGCATAGAAGAAAGGCCCTGGAAGGAAGGCCCTGGAAGGAAAGTAAGGTGGGCCCTGGATAATCCCCACATGGGTGGGAAAGGGCGGCAAGGGAAGGCAGCCAGAACGGAAGTTACCCAACAAGGAGGTGGAAAATATTCACATTTGTTCTGGGTGGGTAGATTATGAGATGAGTACATATTATGTGTTATAATATCTTCTGTACCTTTGTGCACCTTAGAAATGATTACTAATTAAGGGGCACCTGGGTGGCTCAGGTTTTGGGCGTCTGCCTTTGGCTCAGATGGCCCTCCCAGGGTCCTGAGATCGAGCCCCGCATCGGGCTCCCTGCTCGGCAGGAACCTGGCTTCTCCCTCTCTCACTCCCCTCGCTTGTGTTCCCTCCCTGGCTGTGTTTCTCTCTGTCAAATAAATAAAATCTTTAATAATAATAATTTCTAATTAATAAAAATTAAAAACATTTTAGTCACTGTGTTCTGGAGAAACAAAACATTTTCCTTCCCTGAGGCTTTGACTTAGGTAGTATGTATTTATAAAACACTTGCTGGTTGGAAGAATTAGTAAATGTTAGTTCTCTTTATTCTTTCTGAAATAAACGTTAGTTTCTAAATTCTAAAAAAGAAAAGAAACTCCATCCTGCAGAGGGAGGGGTCTGTCCTGCCCCCCCCCCCCCGCACGATGCACCGAGGGGACCTTGTATGTGATGGACAAGGGTTGTGGGCTTCATGGAAACCCATGCACAGATGCTGGGGTGAAGCCAAAGGTGAAACACGGCCCGTACTGCCGTTCACGGTGCTCAACTCGGTGATCTCACAGCCAACCTTTGATACAGAGATTCCATTCCTTCCCTCATTTTGCACAGAAGGGAACTTGGCCTCAAGAGATGACAATGGATAAGAGGGACTGAACTCCGTGTTCATCTGATCGAAATACCTGCCCAGGCCTCTGAGACACAGGCTTGAGCAAGGGGGGGGTCATCACATCACCCACCTCGTTGCTTTGTTTGCTGCCACCAAACCAAGGTAAAACATTTCATGAACTGCTGAGAGTAAAAGGGAGAGAGAAAGGAACGCGGAGTGCGAACCTCAATGGCCCAGGTGGGGAGGAAGAAAACCCACATGTGAGCAAATGCCGGGTCCGTGCCAGGCTGCGCCACACTCCTACCCTACCAACAGTTCCAGCTCACGCAGCTCCAGCGGTGACGCGGGACTCCGACAGGTCATGCTGCTGGCCTGAGGTCACAGAGAGGGTAGGGGGGCAAACAGGAGAGAACTCCCGGCCTCCCGCCTGGCCTGCTTTGCACACTGCATCCGCGAGGGCCCCGTAAAGCCCCATAAAGCCCCGTAAAGCCGGAACCGCTCTGCAGCCGTGACTTCCCGAGGCCGAGCGGGAAGTGAGACCCCCGCACATGTCCGGAGGGGCACCTTCAGTTTCCCGGGAGGAATTTGGTTTAAGATGAAGGAACACCACCAGGCTGTGAGTGGAGGGACCTGTCTTTGTACCTGGTCTGATTCCAGAGCCCTGACACTCAGTGTCACACAGGCCGGGACAGAGGGTGATGCCCCTCTTGCCTGTGGTCTCTGGTGGGCCCAGGAGGACTGTTAAGGGAGAGGAGCCTCGGGAAGGACCTGATTTCAGTTACTGATGCACAACCGGGCGCTGGACTCAAAACCTGCCTTAGCTCAGCTTCCTTCCCCTCCCTTTATTCCCAGGACTGCAGAGTCTGCTAGTACAGTCCCTTACCCTCGGGAGGGTCAGGCAAATCTCCTGTGACCGGCCTGGGGCTCCACTTGCAGACATGAGGCAGTGTGGTCTCCCACCTGGCCTCCCTGGCTGAGCCTATCCTGGAGCTGTCAATACCAACTGGTCTTTGTGGAGCAAAGATGGCGAAAGGATGAGTGTTCCCAGACATGAGTGGCAGGCCCGCCTCCTGTATGGGAGCTAGAGCCTCCTGTACTAAAAGCCTGGAAGAGGTCCCCAATCTGAGGGTGAGGAGCAGGACAAGCAAGCTAGGCTCCTGGACCAGCCTGGGCCAGGCTCTATGTGTGAACATGGGTAGGCGGGATGAGGGCAGCAGCAGCCCAAACCGAGGAAAGGGAAGGGGGCCTCGGGAGGGGAGGCCGAGAAAGACCGAAGAGCAGTCCGAGATGCCTTAGTAGCTGCCCACCTCAGAAAATGTGATGCCCCAGCACAGAACAGAGCTGGGAGACAACTGTAATTGACTGGACTCTGCAAAGGCCGGAAAGAGTAAATAAAGAGCATCAAACTCGGTCCCACTGCAGGGCACGGGCTTTTAGAGGACGCTCCCTGTGACTGATGGGCCCACAGTGGGCCCAGGGAGGCAGATGCTCTGATTTTTCAAGAGAAGTTGGAAATCTGGACTAACAGTCTTGCTTCTGAAAGCACTACGCAGGCTAAAGCCAGCATCTTCGGGGCAAAAAGGATTCTAGAGCTACGGGTCAGCCGCTGCAGCCATACTGGAATCCCACCCCTACCCTCCTGCAAACAGAAACCAAACAAGAGGAACAAAGGCACAAAGAAGGAAAGGGCTGTCCTGGGGACTAATGTTAAGGGCGAACGGAGGAGTTAACATAGAAGCACAAACTCAGATTCCAAAGTTCTGTATTTTTCAAAATAAAGATCACACATTGTTTAGAGACAATCTACACAAGAGTTACAAAAAATAGTTGCCCAGGCATAAGCATACACAGGTTTGTTAATTATACACATATGGTTACAAGTGTGCTTGCAAAAAAGTTCATTGGAAATATACACAAGGCTCTGGAAATGTACACCGTGTAGTGTTACAATTCTATATTCAAACAAGGAAAATTGACAGTATGTTACATTCACTTACAGGTAGACAAAATGCAAAATACAGTTCATCTTCTGTACAAAAGGGAAGGGCAATTCACACTTTACAAGGTGAGAGGGGCTCTGATTGTAAGGAAAGCTAGGGCGGGGCTGAACTTTGCACGTCCTTATGACTGTCACAAAATAAGCAAAACATTACTTTTTTAGGATTAAAAAAAAAAAAAAAACACCAGTGTGAACTGAATCATCTTGAATAACATTTAGGAAGGATCTGGCTACTGTGGGACTAGGTGACAAATAAAACCAAGCTATTTTTTTTCCTTTTTAAACATTTAACTAGGCTGTATAAAGAACATTTATTCCTTCAAAAGAAAAAAAAAATTTACTTCTGGTTGAAATTACAATTTACAATATACAACACTATATGCTACGACCATAAAAGGTGTGAATATACACTGAATGCACAGGGCTGGCTAATTCTCTTTTCTTACCAAAAACCGCGTTTCTGTTGATTCAAACCTCTGCACATTTACATTACAGGTATACAAATGTACAACTGTACAACCCGAGGTGTGTCCGACCGCTGGGGTACACTACAGGCACAGACTGGACATCAAACAAGAAAATACTACAAATGTGTATATATGCAAAGTCTACACCAAGTATACACTATATATTTAGAGAAGCAAGACCAAAAGCAGAGTGGGATTTTTTTTTTCTCATGCTAAATAATCAGATTTTGCCTTTCAATGTTAACAGAAAAAAAATCCAGTAGGCAGTAAACAAATACACCCGCCCGGCCTTGAGAGACATCCTAGGAGCTCACATCTCCTCCTCACAAAACAGACTACACATCTTCTTCAGCATAATAGTCTCCAAAAAAGGCAATTTTTCAAAGTTTCATAAACTTAATGTCATAAACTGGAGCTTCAGCAACTCTAAAACAATTTTCATTATATATATATATGTATATATATATATGTTTTATAAACAGTGTTAAATGCCAGTTTGGGGTCATTTAACAAAAATTCAAATTTCTCAGGTTTTTTTGTTTGTTTTTGTTTTTTACTAAAATGAGGAGGTGGGGAAGAGCTATTTGCAAAACTTGCCGGCAAGGCAAAATGGGTTAAAAACCTTTTTTTTCTTTTTTTTTAAACTTTTTTTTGTTAAACCAACCACCCTGAAAGTTTCCACACGTGTAATATAGATACAACACTGAACAAAATATGTGGCCTCCCATGTACACCGGTTACCTATGTACAAGTATCCTATACACCAGTAAAACAACAGGGCAATTAGTCAATTAAAAAAAATAATTAGTACATGTTATACGTAATAAAATTAAACAAATTTACAAAGGCTTTCCACTTGTGGATTTGATTCCTTTTTTTTTTTTTGGAGGAGCAGGTAATCCTGGAGCAACCATTTACCCATTTCAGCTTCTCTACTAGAACATTTCTGGTTGCTGGTTGGATTCGCCAGTGGGCCAGTGAGGTCAGTGGGAATGAGGGGACAGGGCGACTGCCTCAGATAATACCATTAGGGGGGCCACAGATGGGCCCTAAATCAACGCCATTCTTCATGTAGTACTTCTCCAGCTTGGCCAAAATGTGCTTGCCGTAGGTGTACTTGCGGAGAGTGGCGATGTGGGGCCGGATCTGGGGAGGAAGCACAGTACGCGTCACTCTGGCCCACAAGCTGGCCGCAGGCTCCCAGGCCCCGAAGCAGGAGCCTGCGAGCCCACGAGGCGACACCTCCACTGCCCCCCCCACCATTTGGTCAAAGGCCAGATATAGGGAGGAGCCCCGACTCTGAGCGTGGACACGAGGGCTCCGGAGGCGGCTGGCCACGGACCACTTCCAAGTGGGTCCTCCCGGACAGTCCCACGGCCACCGCACAGAAGCCTCTGGGGCATGCTTTCAGACTCGCTGGCCCCCCTTGAGGCACCTTGGCTCCCCCCCAGCAGTTGGGGAGGGGGCTTCCGGGCATATGATCCTGTCCTCCAGTTCACAGAGGATCCTAGAAAACCACTGACAACAATTAAACGACTAGTGTGGGCCAGGCAGTGTTCACAGAAGCCTGGTACGGCAGGTGTGCTGGTCCCCATTCTACGGCTGCACCACAGAGGCACGGCGGGTAAGTGGCATGTCCAAGGCCGGCCAGCTACTCAGGGACAGGCACTGGGTCCCGCAGCGGTGACTGTTCTGCCCCCACCCCCTGCCACTCGCACCAGTCTGGCCCCTCCCCCCCATCACATCCAGGTTCAGCTCACGTTCCTCTGTTCTCCAACCCTTGGGTGGGTCACCATCGAGCACCCCAGACACGAGAAGGGCTTCCTCGCTGGAGCCAGCCTTCCCCTGCTGGGAGCTCCCGTGGCTTTCCCCAGCCCAGGCTAGGGCATGGAGCATGCCACCTTTACAGTCCCCAGCTCAGGCTCCCACGACTCTGCCAACAGTGAAGGACCGTGTGTCCCAGGCTGCTCCCCACCTGGACGCACCCTTGCACACTCAAACATACTGGACACCTACGCCAGGGCACATGGACGCTCTCCACATTGAGAGCTCTATGCAGGCCACTATCGTGGTCGGACTGGCCAGGTCCTCAAAGCAAGGAAGTCCCCGTAGCTCTAGAACTCACTGCCGCACTATAGGACACAGGCACCCAGTGGCTCCCGCACTCTCACCTACAAGCCCGTGTGGGGACAATTAACAACCCCGGGTCCAATTCTGAGCTGTGTGGCCAAGGGCACTTGCCTCAACAGCTCTGTGAAAAGAATGTGCGATGCTGCTACACTTCCATTTGGGGGGCAGTGAAGACAGCAGACATTGCAACATTGCTAGGGCCTCTGGCATTAGAATGTGAGGTTCAGGACCCCCTGGCTTTTTGGTGGCTCTCCTTTTAGAAACATTGATGCCATTCACATTCAATTCTTTCACCCCTCTGTCCCCAGGACAGGGGACCGCTAAGTCCAGCCACTAAACCTTGGTCTTTCTCCTTTCCCAGACAGACTATCAACCCTGCGCACACGCACGTACACGGCTGTTGAGCTCTACCTTTCACATGATTTGGTGGGACGTGAAAAGGAAACAACGTGCTCCCCTGTCTCCTCTTGCTGAAAAGGACACCGCCGGGCCATGAAAGCTAGAAAGCTGTGTTCTGGACCCATGGGACTCTTCTTCCTCTTTCAACTCCCTCCACCAGCTAACTGCCCTGCCCCATTCTGTCCGCTTGTCTTCAATCCCAAAGCCACCACCCACCTCTTGGCTTTAAAGCTGCCCGTCCAGCCTCCTCACTGTGTCCTTGCCTGCTGCCTGCCCGCCTCTCGGTTACTCATCAGCCAGGATAACCACATGACGCGTAAATGTGGCCTGGCCCTATGGGCTGCCCTACTGAACACGCCTGACTTGTGTAATACATGGTCTTGTCTCCTGCTCCCAAGCCTTCATGCAGATGTCACTCTCTGAGGGAGCCTTCTCTGTACCCCATTAGAAGAGAGCCTGACACCCTCCCACACGGCCCTCCCCTGTATCTCCCCAGCACGACTGCAGCTGTCTGTGCAGGGACTTGTCGTACTCGCGGATCCCCGGGCCCTGCTGAGAGGAGGGCTGGCTCGGAGTACGCACAAGGGCAGGACTGAATGAACGGATGGCCTTACAACTCCTGCAGGACTCCAACACCTCCGCCTTCCCCAGCGACGCGACACGCGCACCTCGGAGCCTCACAGCCGCAAGGACTCTGGACTCCCCCAGCCTCCAACCGCCAATGCCAAGGCCACTGCCTAGGCCA
>PITA01030237.1:0-16767 GCA_004023965.1 Spilogale gracilis | reverse complement strand
ACACCATGCACACACACGCACACAACGCCATGCTCACACACACACAGCCGTGCACACGCGCACACACACACACCGCCATTCACACGCACACCACCATGCACACGCACACACACACTGCCATGCTCATGCACACCACCAGACATGAACATCAGCCTTCGGGACATGGCCAGCGTATGTTCCACAGCAACAGAAACTCAACAAGGCCACCATCGACCTCACTACTCTTCCCAAAGCCTGGCTGCCTCCTGTCTCCACAGAGGCTGCAGCTGCTCCGCCCCTGCTGGAACCCTTCCACACCATGGCGGTCCACAAGCACCATGCATGTGCACACACTCTCACACACGCACACACCTGCATAAAACCTACACCCCCACCTGAGGCTAGGCTCCAATATGTTCTAAGCCAATTATATTATATATATGATCCTTCTATTATACATATGGTGAGCTGTGGGCTTCCCCCGACTTCTCTTATATATATGATAGATATATATACATATCTCCTTTATTAAATATATAGAAAATCCTTCTACATATTTAATAGGATATATATCAAAATCCTTCTATATATTTATGATGAGCTGTGGGCTTCCCCCGACTCCCTTCCTCTCTACCAGAGCCCCCCTCCTACTCAGGAGCCATGGCCTGCGTCACTGTTTCAGGATCTAAGCTGGAAGCAGCCAGAGGGAGGAGCTCACATGACCCTGACTCTGGAACAAGGGACACATGTGAACTGTAGAGAAGCTTCGGGAAGCAACGGCTAAGCCCAAATGTTCCGATGCTTCACTGCAGAAGGCCTTCGGCATTTTCGGAAGCTGGATAACCAGAATTCCCGTTCTGTGAGCAGAACACGGGTGAGCGCCACGTTCCCAGGATGGTACGTACGATGCCCGCTGAGCCCAAGGCAGGCTGCCTGTCTTCTGCGGCCTGCAGCAGCCGGCTCCGGCCGACCGAGGCCACTCGGCAGTCTCGCAGGACAGCGTCCTCACAGCGCGCGGGGTGCTGCTCACACGGGGCCGGGGGCACTGCATCGCCCCCGAGAGACGGCATGGATCCGGGCCCGGCATTCAGGGCCTGCGGGCAACCAGCACGCGAAGACCCCACAGCCGCTCAGAGCAGGATTTCAGCGCAGCAACGACAGAGAACACTTTCTAACCACTCACTATCGCTAACAGGCAAACTGAGGACAAGCCCCAGGAAGCAACCGTCCTTCATGTGTAGTTCAGGCACTGCGTGTGTTCGCTTTATATGAGAACACGTTTTTCATCCCCTGCCAGAGCTCACGGCGACAGACCACATGCCATCCCCCCGACTCCATATGTGGGAACCTGAGCTGCAGGGGCTTGGTCCTGAGGACTGGGCCTCGTGCTGGGATCAGTGCCCTGGTTGGATGAGGCATCAGACAGCTTGTGTCCTCTCTCTGCTCTCCGTCGGGCGACCAGGACGTGGGACCCCCGCTGACACCAAAGCCACCGTGCCCTCCAGATCTGTGAGAGGGAACGTCAGCGAAGCTGCCCAGATCGGTGGCATTCTGCTCGTGCAGCCTGAACCAAGACGGGCACCCAGGGCCCAGGAGGCTGATCCCTCAGTCCAAACGACGCCCTCTGCCCGCGTCTCCCTACGTCACAGATGCACTCTCCACCCTCACACGTCCCCTCGCGGCACCCAGGCTGCTCTGGAGTATTCTCCCCAGCGCTGAGTACCCCACATGAAAAGTACTGACAAGCTCGGACCCACCAGGAATCTTCAGAAAGGCACAGACCTCCCCCCCCCCCCCCGCCCGGTGCAGGAATTGCTGAGAGGAACCGAGACGAGCAGATCTGGGAATGGCTCCCCCGGCTGGGACAAACACGTCTCAGTCCCCGACAGGGAGGGAGGGGGGCTGACGACTCAGCTGCTCGGCTCCGCACAGAGCCTGGCCCCTGACCTCAGGTCCCCTCATCTGACTCCGGGGACAGCCTCGGCACATGGGGTGTGACGTGAGATCGCCTTCCTGCACATGAGACAGTGCTGGGCAGAGAACCTTCATCCCGTCTTAGCAACAGAGACTAATGAGCCATACAGAGCATGAGTTTCACGTGGTTCCCTGCAAAGACACTCGTGCACTGCAGTCCGAGGGAACGCCGTTGACCACGGTGAAATGTGAGGTCCGCCGAGAGGTCTTGACCAGTGATACTGTCAGCCACGGTCCCTCTCCTCTTCCGGAGATTTCCAAACATCAAGTCACTATGGGTCACTGTGTATGAGAAACTCCCAGAGATGCCCCAGTGATGGGCACAGGGCTAGTCGGGGCTGTCCTAGCTTTGTCACAGCGTGCGCCCCTGTATCGGTCACACTGAGCTCCCCGGTACCTGCCCACTCGGGGGGTCGGCAGTTGGCTGCACGCATGACACTCCTCCTGTCGAGAAGCGGGGTCCGTGTCCTCTTCCCTGAGGCCAGGCAGGCTCCGGACCTCTCCCAACCCAGCATAATAGAAACAACACCACATCAGTCAGGGTCCAGGCAGGAGAGAAAACCCACTGCGTCCCTGGAACAGGGAAAGTCTAACATAAGAACCTCTGATGAGAAGCAGGAATTTGCAACATCAGAGATTTGCTAGTGACAAGTATGGAGAACTCCAAAAGAATGTAAGAACAACGAGCCAGGGAACGCCCCCCACCCACCCCTGGCTGAGGTCCAGGCCTTCTCAGAGACGTGCACCCATCGCTTGACCACCCACAGGAGTTTCTGGGCTGCCACGGGCAGAGCTCGGCCAAAATCCTCCCTCTGTGGAGCCTGGGAAGCCGTTCACAGGCAACAGTCTCCCCGGAGGAGCTCTGCCCCAACACTGACCAAGAGGATGGCAAGGGAAGCTGCTGGCCACGCTCCACCATAGGAGCCCGCCCTGGGGGAGCCCCGGCACAGGGAAGTCACACTGGAAGAGCCTTCCCTGCCACAGGGGACCGGCGGCAGAGGGGCTGTCCGTGCTCCGGGAGCCACCAGCCCGCACCCCGCTCTGGCAGGGGCACGAGGTCCAGCCCGGCCTCTCACAGGGTCTCTCCACTCACCGCTGCCAACACAGCTTAACACCCAGTCCGTGGACAGAGGAGAAGTGGTTCGCGGGCCCACGTCCACCGGGGCAGAACCAGCAAAGAAGGCCGGATGTGAAGCAGCGCGGCAATAAACCACTAACTCGGACACTCAGCCCGCACGGCAAGCCTCCCCACTGCCCCGCCCACCTCGACCCCCCACTCAGCCAGAGCGACGCCCCTTAAAGCCGATCAGATCGTCCCCTCCCCTGTCCGGCCCCTTGCTGCCAGGGACCCCAGCAGCCTCTCCCCGCCTCGGCTGCCCTCACGCTTTCTGCTCCTGCCACGATGCCCTCCCTGAGGAGCAGTGTGCCTGTGCCCAGCACGCACGCCTCGGGATTCCCGTGCCCAGCACGCACGCCTCGGGATGGTGAACGTGTGTCCATGTGGCGGGGCCGCGGGCGCCCAGTTAGCCAGTCTAACTGGGTGTGTCTGCGAGGCCATCCTCAATGACAGTAGCATTTGAATCAGGAGGCTGAGTAAAGGAGGCTGCCGTCCCCAGTGTGGACGGGCCTCCTCCAAGCGGCTGAAGCAAAAAGGCTGGTCTCCTCTGGGAAGAATCCTCCTGCCTCAAGAGGCTTTGAGCTGGGACATCAGCTTTCTCCTGCCTCTGGACTCCAGCAGAAACTTCTGCTCCCCCTGGGTGTCCCGCCTGCCACCCGCACATCCTGGGACTTCCCAACCTCCAGAATCATGAGGGCTTCCCCCTGGAATACTGTCTCCTGACACGACGCAGACACGGGACAAGGGTGTGTCTGGAGTTCCGTGTCTGCCGGCCGCTGGCCCACCGGGGCCCCGTTCCTCGGGACAGGGAACAGGAGTACCGTGTGAGACAGGGAGCTCTTCTGGTGATGTCACAGCCCTTGTGGGACCTGCGAGGAGCCCCACCTGTGCAGACGGCAGGTGGGTCTGGGTCCAGCTGGATGGGAGTCAGCAACCGCTAAGTCCTCAGAACTGCAAGATGGCCAATACCCAGGACAGAAGCCTGGGGGCCACCAACACTTGGGGGAGAGCAGGAAGACAGAGAGGCTGCTCTGGAGGCGGGACAGCTGGGTGTGCATGGAAACAAGGACAGCACAGAGTCCTGGAAAGGAGACAGCGGCCGATAGCAGCCACACGGGGGTAAGGACCCAAGCCACCCTGGGCTCAGCGGCTGGCCCCGGGAGCGGGGCAGGGCTGGACCCTGTGCACGGAGCAGCGTCTAAGAAGTGAGGCACGTGGCCTAAGCCGGCGGAAGAAGAAGAGACGTAAGAGATGGAGACCCCGTGTTGGGGCAGCTCCTCTCAGGCTGAGCTCTTGCATATAGTCAAAAGCGCCAGGAAAGTGGGGACATTTGTGGAGGGACAGCATGCTCCATAAAGGGTGGGCAGCCCCCCGGGGGCAGGCGGCGATGGCCGGAGCTGGGAGGGGCCAGCCCCAGGGGCACGTCGCCCTGGAGGACAGGCAGGCCCTGTGATGAGGATCTAGGGAGAGGCAGACGGTCAGGGGAGGAGGCCAGTGCGGGGGGCATGCAGCCTCTCCGGGGGGCAAGACAGTGGGCGCTGCCGAGGGGGTCCAACACTGCAGCCGCCTGTGCCTCCTGGCGCCCCGGCTTCAAACCCACCTTCAGTCGGGGTTCATTTTGCTCCCTTCTTCCTGAGCTACCAGCTCCTTCCCATGGGAGCGCAATGAGTCACGTACGCCAATGGCGCCCACACAGCGCCTGGCATGAGGGCCACCCAGGAGAGCCGCCACCGGCCCAGACTCTGCAGACAGGCCCCCGCCGCCCCGCTCCTGGCTGATGACGAGGAAGCCCGTTCCGTCCGGCCCGCGGCTCACCTGAGGGCTGCGCGGGGAAGGCCAGCCATGCACCCAGGCCAACGCGAAGCTTTTCTCGCACAGCTGAGCAGCGTGCTCAACGGCATTCTTGGACGAGACCCATCCTTCGTCAGGACTCCAGAACTGAGAGTAGATTGCATGTTAATTAAGTTCCCAATGATAACCGTGGGGTGCTCCCCACCGTGGCGGAGCTGGGAGCCCCTCTCCTGTGGAGACCCGCGGCACCCGCATCTCCGTGCTGGGGCCGGCTCGCCCCTACTCCAGACCAGTCCTTCTCCCCCCTTGTTCCTAAGGAAGTGCTCGATCGCTGCGGTGCTTCTTACTGAACTGATGAGTGACCCCGGTTAACTGCCTCCGTGGGGACAGGGGACTTCATGTGCCCGTCTCCAGGGAATACCTTTCTGTCCACAGGGGATGCTGGAGGCTCAGGGAGTTGACCCCCAATGTCCCCCAGGGGGATCTGAGGCAGAGGCGGGAGGACCCGGAGCCTCCTACTCGCGGTTATGGGACGTGAGTTTCGATGCACAGAGGGTGTGCGCCACTAAGGATGAAAAGCCGGGTCAGAGGTGGGCTCAGTGGGGACAGAAGCTGGCCGTGGGGACGCAGGGTGGCCTCAAGAAGGAGGCGGTCCCCCAGATGGGCCTCACAGCATGAGCAGAGACGGTCGACAGCAGGTGGGGCAGACGTCAGGCCACTCCTGGTAGAAGCGACAACCCAGGTCAGCTCAGGGTGCTGGCCCAGTGTCCACGCAGAAGGGAGAGGCCAAGAGTGTGCGGCCACGTGGCTGTGTGCCGGTGCTGGAGGGCGGGCACCGCTCCAAGCGCAGAGCCAAGGCACGCGGGAGAGACGGCTCTGGGATGGAGCGCGCCCACGGTCAGGCAGACATGGACGACAGGTCCAGGCGTGGCGTAGGGTGAATTCAGAGGAAGGCGGCTTTGGCTGTGAACTTACAGTTGGGGGGATCTGGAGGGATCCCTGTGAGGCTAAAATATGAGCAGCCCTCGAGGGAGGTCCCGCAGCAAGTGGTGGGTCACCCATGCGGAGGCCCGCGGGCAAGACGGACACACAGGGAGTGTGAGGACTGAGCCCGGGCAGACGGATGGATGGAAAACAGGGCACTTTCAGCTTCTATAAGCATTCACATGGAGACACACACACACACACACACACACGCACACACACACACGCACACACACCCATGCATAATCTGAAACCTCCCTGTGCCCAAAATTCTTTTCAGATTTAATACTATGCCATTAATTAACTGAAGTGATCTGTCACAGGTCAGCCAAAATGTGAAATAACATTCAGGGTCTGAGGAGTAGTAACAGCTCAGAGGAAAACCCAGCAGAAGGTGAACCAAGCACTTCAGTACAAAGGAGGAATGTCAAGTTGGACGATACACAGCACCTAGGTCTTCATCCCAAACCAGGGTAAAATGAACAAATGTTTGCCAAGAGAAGATCTTGCGACCACTGCCTTCAGAATTCAGACCTTGCCTTGCAGAGACGATTGACAGAGACATGGATTAAAACGGTCATCACAACAATAAAAACTAACAGCGTCCGGTCCTGAGTGTCCACCAGGGGCCAGGCTCCACGGTGGGCGCCACACGGGCCATATCGAATCCCGCCGGACCCTCATGGCCAGCTGGGACCCCGTCGTAATTACCGTCCCCAAGGTCACGGAACTGGGATAGTGTGAATGTCATTGCCAACACCTGTTAAAAGTCCATTTTTGAAACAAAGGGCAATACTCACATTCAGTGATCTAGTTCTAAACCTCCCTCGTTGTTTGCTTTTCTCTTGAGTTAGCGAAACCCCTTTCCTGCTTACTGTCCCTGCCAGGGATCTAACTCAGCACCCCGGAGAGCGGCTTCCTTGCCCAGCCCCCAACCCCACCCCCAGGCCTTCCGCTGGGCTCTGGGAGGGTTTATGGGCCAGACCCTGGGACCCGTGGATCCTGGGACAGTGACCCCCTCCCGTGAACACCACAGCCTTTCCCAGCTGGCCTTGTGCCGTGTCCTGGGTGGAAAGGATTGCGGGGCCTGGTGACGCTGGGGAGGCCCCCCTCGAGGGCACCCAGGGAGAGCAGCATAGCCAGGGAAGGGGGGCCACCCGGGCCCTGTGGTCCCAGGTCATCTCCTTCCCCCACTCGGCAGGGCCCCCAGGCTCACTCTCCTCAAAGGGAGGAAGTGACAAATGGGGAGGGAACTCCTAGGCGTCCCCGACTAGGTCCCTTCGCTAACAAGAACGCCATCAGATGGCCCAGAGTCCTTAGTGGAGCGTGGCCCCGGCTCTGACCCTCTGCCCATCTTCTCATCCGATGCTCCCTGAGAGCGCAGCGAGCTCCACATTGATACCAGTGCTTTCTCCTCAGAGATAAAAATAGCTGGTGAGCCTTCTAGAAGTTCTGCTCCCGTTTATTGAAGGCGCCATCTCAAATAAGCCTTTGTCCTAATTACGGAGCCAGCCCCTGAGGGCAGGGCACTCAGAGGGAGTCTGCGAGCCGGCCGGGGGGCTTTCTGACCTTCCGTCTGACTCTCAGACGCTTACAGTGCCCTCTGGACAGAGGGCCCCCAGGCCAGCAACCTTGGCTTCGCCACACGGAGAAGAAGGCCGAAAGGTAACGAGGGGCATTCCTAAGGAATAAGAAATCTTACTTCCAAGTTTCAAGAGACAGCTGATTTTCTTAGCTGACAGTGGCTGCACATTCCTCCCCGTTCTGTGGACGCTGAGCAGGGTCGCAGACACGGCGCCCGGGCCTCGCCCTGGGACCAGCTGCTTCCGGAGCGCGGCGCCACGTAACCACGGTCACGTTTTAATTTCTCACCACCAAGTTTTGTGGAAGTCTATTTTTAAATGTATAAATATTTATTATGCACATGCTTAGGCAGTCATTTTGTGTCGAGATGCCGGACGGAGCCATCAGCCCGCCGAGCTGCACTCGGGCCCCTGGTGTGGACGTTCCTCCCACGGGAAGCGGGGGAGCCCGGCCGACCGCGCGGCCACGGAGCAGCGGGCTCACTGGCGACCACACCTGACATCTCCAGGCAGGCGCCTTCTAGCGTCGGGGCGTCCTTCGGGGGTAGACTCCTGGTTGCAGAGACTGCAATAGTTACCCACGAGGAAGACTTCCTTCAAGCGCCCCCCACGGCACACTCGCGGGAAACAGCTAAACCTTAATAAAACAGCGGCTCTCTCCTGACCCAGTGATGGACGAGCGGGAGTTCATTTATTCGGCAAATATTTATTGAGCCTCCCCTATGTCAAAGGCCCATACAAGGTGCCGGGCTATGCTATTACACTATTAAATGTTCCAACAATTAAATTTTTCTGTGTCTAGAATGGTTTATAACTTACTTAAAGTGCTCTAGGCAAAGGACCCCTAAAGTGTGTGGCAAGCTAGCCACGGAGACTTCGTCACTGGCTGTAAATCACACAACATAAACAAATAAGAACATTATTTAAATGAGAGGCCCTGTACTTACAGAAAGCCTATCGCAGATATTTTCTTTCAAGATCTAATTAGATTTAAAGCTTCAAGATGAAAATGAATGTCTTCTCCTAAGGGCATCTGGATGGGAGTCAGCCACGTGCATAATTTTTTTTTATTGTATAGCAAATTTGCCCAGGTAATAATCAAACAAAAGAGCTCTGTTCTAGGAGAGGAGTAAAAGGGAAGGAAAAATAAACTGAGCCATGCATTATGACAGTGAATGACTCCAGCTCACTCCCGACTGGTCTCACTGACCACCAGCCACGGGGTCACTCCATGCTGATGGGGATGGTCCACGGTCACGCCCCAGTCTATTTTTAACTGTTATGGAGGAAAACTAATACTGTTTAATTCAGTATCTCCCCATATGTTTGGGAGGCACAAATTCAAGGCATGTACTGAAGTCCCTAAAACAAACTGCTTTCACATATACACATGCCTGCCTCAGAGTACTCTGAAATTTAAAACAGAACAAGGATAAGCGCCACCAATCCTTAAAGAGGTGCGGCGAGTCCTGAGCCTCTGCCCGCCGGGAGGTGTCTAGAGGAGCCCAGACCAGCCTAGCCCACCGAGCAGACCAGCCTAGCCCACCGAGGCCTGCTTGCTTCGAAAGCTCACAGCTCAGACATGTAACTGACATCCACTTTGACTTAAAATACTATATATAATACATAAATATATGGGTAATATATATTTCATGCAATATAATATGAAGTTGATGTATACTTATAAAACAGCTTGTAAGAAGAGGAGTCACGGTAAACAGGAGGGCTTATTCATTTTGCAAGAGTATCCTTCGAAGAAATGGCTGGGAAGGTCTTTTGAGCACTGAGCTCCCAAGGGCACTGAAGCGTTCGTCTACAGGGCAGGGGCCTATAGGCACAGAACTCGGAGGGAAGGGGTGAGGCAGAGAAAGGTGAACTTTGGAGGAGCTGCTGCTGAGCGGGGACCGGACAGGACTGAGCCTCACGCAGCCTCCGGGGGGAAAGCCCACCGGCACGGCCCTTGTCTGCCCGGTGCTCCGCCCTGCATCTGGGCACAGGTGTCTGCAGGCAGCCGACTGTCTGGAGTCTCTTGCAGATTACGGGCAGACAGATGGAGGCGTGTTTGTAAGGCAGATCCAAAGAGAGGAGGGACTTGTGAGGCCCTGTGCACCGAGGCGCCGGTGCCCCTGCCAGCCGCCCCTCACCAGGTCAGCTTGCCTCTGGCTTTCTGACCCCGGCCCAGGGCCCCCAGCTCCACGTGAGAGCCCTTGCCAGGCCACAGATGTCCCTCTGTCACTTGGCCTGACCCCCAACAGCAGGGCTGCACATCAGACTGCTGGGAACCACGTATTGGGGCATCGCTTGTCCCCTGTCCTTGGCTCCGGGCTCTGAGCTCTCAGCCTGAGCCTGGATGCCTGGGCACAGACCATGGGTGTCACCACAAGGCACCACCATGGGCCACCTCCATGTCCCACAGCTGGGCCTGGTCATGGGCTACAGAAGAGAAAGGAGGGGCTCCAAGGGTAGTCGCGGGTGACCGGCCACCGTGAGCCACGGTGATACCTCTGAATCCTCTGGGCCTGGACTGTCCCCACTCCCTACCGAGGGACTCCTGGATAGAGGAGCAAACAGACCAGTCCACATAGCTGATACACCCTTCCACGTTACATCACATCCAGCTGGGCTAAACCACAAAAGCGTGATTCCTCCTACCGGCTGTGTGTCCTCTAGCTGCTCTAGGGAGACCGTTACAGAATCGGGATGTAGGACTTTCCTAGGACGATTTGTGACTGTCTCCGAAAGACCGTCTATGGCATCGGCAGAGAAGCAGCCGAGCAGAGCACAAACGGAGTCTCTGCAGAAATATGGCGGGGTGCAGGGTCCGGGGGACACCGCAGATGCACACATTACACCCCCAGTAAGGGGCAAGGGACAGCAGGGTCCCAAAGCCTGCTGGCTCCAGCCACCATGACCTGGCAGGGAAGGAGTCCCCTTTCTGCCTCCCTGGGCCACTGTAGCTCAGACCTAGCAGAGGACAGAGGGCAAGGGGCCCTGATGATGAAGCCCACAGAGGCCAGCCCGCCGGGCCCCCCATGGGCCAAGGAGTCTGGAACAGTCTGGAATACCAAGGAGAGTATTAGTGGCACCGTGTCCGCACGCTGTCGGATGAGCACAGGGGGAACGTGGGAGCCGAGGCCTCGTGGTGGTGGGTCTGACAAGGTCCTGCCGGGTGAGCGCCTGCAGGCAGCACACGGTGTCCGGGGACGTGCCCGGGGCCTCTCCACGCGGGCGCCCTACGGCGGCCAGGCAGACCCCGCGCTGTCCTGACCCTGGGCGGCACAGCCCACCCACCACGGAGGCGCTCGCTTCCCCGCCCCTTTCCTCTCGCGAGATGAGAAATGAACCTGGAGCCATCTGCGAGCAACTCCTGCCCTGACAAAATGCTCAGCCTCCGGAGCCACCGGACGTCCTGCCAGGCGTGGTCTGGCTCATCAGGCGAGCAGAGAGCACAGCACGAAGAGCGAGCGAAGGGCTGGCCGCCAACGCTCTCCCACATCCCTCCTCCAACGCATTAAGGCATTTTAGAGCCGCTTGCAAGTCCCAACCTTAAAGTCCTGATTATTTATTTATGCCCTTTTTGTCTAAGAAGTTAAATCCCCAAAGCATCTCAATTTAGATCAAAAGCAACTTACCAAACTTCAGCTGGCTCACCTGTGCCCACGATTTGTTAATTACCTGCTTAGCATTTCCAGGCTGTGAGCCGGGAAGCAGCCTCACTGGCTGCGGGGGAAACCTCTGATATTCCCCTCCCTGAACAGAGCCTTCCAGAACGCCTGAGGTGTTCAGTGGGGGGAAGCGATTCCACAGCCCACAGCTAGCGAGCCCCATGCAGTCCTGCAAATTGCTTTTCTTTTCCAGGACGAGGAACTCAACACTAAGCAAACAGACACACCAACGAAGTGATGCCGCGAACACAGTTCTTGGCCACCTGATCAAATTATATAATGGCACTAATATATCTTATCAGCGGTGATCTATCACACATAGGATCATCAAGGACTAGCACCCCACTTATCTCTCCAGTGCCCTTGGTTTACAATTTGGCATCAGGATATTAGGAATAACAATAATTACTTGCTTTTAAATTGCTTCAAACGAAAGAAATCATTAAACTGCACACATGAAAAGATGATCTCATTTTGAAGACTGCTTTGTTAGCTTTGCTTTCTTGCTCTCTTTTCCTTTCTTTTCCTTCTGCCCACCTTCCCTCCTTCCTTTCCCACCCCCTCTCTCCTTCTCACAGTCATCCAGGTAAGTATCACCCTCTGCGGCGATAAACACGGTGGAGAGGAACGCCAAACAACGAAGATTGGGTGTTTGTTAGAGCAACACGACGCAAAATGTTTTCCCTGGGTTTTTTTCCCAGTCTTTCCATGAAGAAATGAAAAGCATAACCTTTTCTGAGCCCCACCGCCACCGAGGGAAGGAAAGAAAACAGGGCTCTGTAGTGGGCTGTATCACATGCGAGGAGTTTTTAAGTCTTAATTTACTCACTGCTTTTCAAGTCAAACTGTGAGGGAGTTGAATATGCCCCGTGCTTTGAAAACATCTAGAAAATTAAGATTATAAAATGTATTGGCTTCTGGGAATAAGGAACAGAGCTATGGCTCAACGTTTCTGGGCAGTGGCTTTCTGATCCGCCCCCCCCCCCCAGTAAGCCCCCACCATACTCTATTTTTACCTCTTCCATGAAACCCGCCACGTTTTAACTTGTGTTATAATCGTAATTATGTCCTCGCTCGTTCATTACGCTGCAAGTCCCTTTAAGGCCAGATCCTATCACAGATTCCTCTCTGCATCCCTCCCCCACCCTGCGCCCGCCCACCGAAACCACTCAGGACCCACGAGGGCTGCTGGGAGCTGGCCAGCGCTCTAGCCTCTCCCAGGCTTTGCATCTTTCTGGTCTCTCCTCCACTCCTCTCCGGGAAGAGCAGTGCAGTGTCTTCCCAGCGGAGCACGAGTCTCTGATGTGGCTTCATGTTCGAACATGGGAAACTCCACCAAAATTTCTTCACAATTTTCCCTCTCCCTGCAGTCAGCCCCAGGCCAAGCCCTGGGTATTTTGGTAGCCAATTAAATGAATCCTATCCTTAATAACACAACATGAACAAGCTAAAAAACACAATGCAAAATCCATCTAGAGCCACGGGTCTGTTTCCCTCCATGGAGCGTGACACAGACAGAGCTCCCTGTCGGAACTGCCATTCATTTGGATAATGAAACTAACAAAATGCCGTGTGTTCGTCGGGTGTCCTAGGACCCACAAGCGTGTGATCAAAAATGCTCCCTGTGATCTCACTTGTGCAAACGTAAGACAGAGGCAAGTGCTCGTGCAGCCCCATAACCACGGCACAGCTAAGGCCAAAGCAACCCGTCCTTTTCACCCTTGAAACACGCAGGAGTGAGGTGCCATGCTGCGCAGCACCCGGGCTCAGTTTCCCTCTTCAGGTAGAGACCCCACCTCGGCCACCTTGTCTTACTCCATGCACCGACGGGCTGGAGTCCATCCAAGCCCTCCAGGCCAACTTGTAACGGTCCCCAGCGAGCTTCAGAGCCCCCCAGAGGGCCAAAGAGTCACGTAAGAACCGCGGTCATGGGGAGGCAGGGACGGCACACGCCCTCTGGCTCAGAGGCTCTTTAGGATCTAGCCCACGGGAGGAACGGTGACCCTGGCGATAGGCACTCAGACACGCCCCGGCTCCAGTCAGCCAACATGTGCAAAGGCATCACGGTGGGCGTGCCATCCTTCCTGGAGCGGCGCACAGGCGCCCTGGCCCCTCACTCTCCCCCAGGGGTGAGCTCCAGGCTTCCCGGCCAGGCGTGTCCACGGCACATCCCATCTCTCCTCCGAGCCTCGAATCCCACGGCTCGGGGCTGAGGACAACGACGACAGAAACCATGCCACGGGCCAGAAGGCACCCCACCTGTGCCCTCAGAAACACCCTGAGACTGAGCCCAAGGTCAGGGCAGCGCCACAAGGGACACACGCCCCCTGCCCGTCAAGGGGTCACATGTTTGGGCATCCGCGTCCTAGGGCTGTTGTCAACACGAAAACAAGAGAAATGTCTCTTGCCCAGTTCTGGAGGACAGATACCCAGTATCAAGGGGTCGGCAGGGCTGGTCCCTTCCCAAGGCTCCGGGGGGACGTCTACTCCTCGCCTCTCTCCTGCTCCCTGCTGCCACCAGCAAGCAAGGGCATTACTGATCCCCTGTCACCACGTGGCGTTCCTCCCATGTCTCTGTGGCTTTGAGTTCAGAGCCCACCTGGTCAATCCAGAGTAGTCCTATCCTGAGAGCCTTCATTACATCTGCAAAAACCCTTTTTTCTAAATCACGTCCCCTACAGGTGGACATACCTTTTGGGGATGGGAACCCCAGTCCACCCACCACACACACTCCTTCTCCAAACCCTTACAAACTCCCGCCTTATTTCTCCCGCACTGCCCTGGGAGTCTAACCAAACCATGCTCTCCCTGGGAGGCACCCGTCGGTGCCACGGACAGATAACATAGCTACTCAGCTTTTCCAGGGTGCGTGCTGATCCTGCCTTTCCCAACTCCTGGAGAACAAGAACACGAGGCTTTAGTTGTTGTTGTTGTTTTCATTTCCATAGAATAGGTCCTTATCAGGAACTTAATGTTTTAAACTTCTCTTGTAATTGTCTGTGGTTAGTTGCATTGTTTCGCCAAGATTCGATTTTGTGGGTTTGGATCAGGGATAAGACAGAAGAGCTGAGAGTAGAGAAGTGTTATCTTTGCAGAGCTTACTGAGAACTGGCCTTCCCGTACCCCGCAGGAAGCCAGAGGAGGATAAGAGCAAAGTTGGGTCCTCAGAAGCTCAGAGACTAACTGGGAACACAAATATGTAACAATTCACTATCGATACAATGTGATACACGCAATAATACAGAACACAAGGGCAGGATGCGACTCCCTCGTGGATAGAATCCAGAGATAATGTCTCAGAGGAAATGGCCCTCTGTTGGATTCGAAGAGAAGGGCATTTAGAACAAAGGACAAGTGGACAAAAAAGTAAAGAGAAATGATGATTTGGAGATCATGCGGGTTTGTGCTGGGGCAAAGAGCAGAGGAAGCGAAGCTTCAAATGCAATGAAGCCAGTTTGGAAGTTGCCTTAAATGCACTTCGAACTTCTGTCCTACACTCAGTGGGTGTTGGAAAGCTCCCTACCTACTGTACTTGGGGAAGACGCCTGCCCCTGCCAGCACTTCGGCACATAAAAGGGCATATTGTGCACTGAAGGACTCCAGGGCTACCACTTACACAACAGACCGGGAGAATGACCCCCGTGCCCAGTAACTGTGCAGTGTCCAACACTGCAACCGTACAGGGCCATCTTGCCCTTCATTTTCTCCTCTCACCCAACAGCCTTTTGTGTGAAAGGCAGATTTTTGCAGTTAGATATTTTGGGACTGGAAGCTAGTACTGGTAATACATCAGAACTAATCAGAATAAAGCATGACAGACTGTCATAAAAGCTTCCTTGGTAATTCATGCTAGCATTTATAACATATAAATAAGTCATGTATAGCATAGCTGTGCAGAAAGCCTGCAATGAGAGAGTAACTAATAAAATGATGAAAGGTTGCCAAACGGGAGTGTGTCTATCAGGGTATTACAGGAATTATTTTAAGGTTTCATTTAAGAAGAGAGCATAAGAACAGATTTATGAAATGGAAGGAAGTCCAAGCTGATCACTGGCACAAACTCGAAAGCAAGGCAGCGCTGTCTGATGGGGAGGGCTGGAAGGAGCAGACCAGGTGACCCGCAGCCACCGCCTGACCCTCTTCCTGAGGTCACCACAGCCATGAGACAATCAGATGCTGACCATTTTGCAGAGTCAGTGTGAGGATCTTATATGAAGACTGGGAAAGCAGAAGGGGATATATTCATGTAAATCACAATTTTGTCAGGGAGAAAATGACAACACACGCTGAATTCTTAGGCATTGGAAAGGAAATGAAGAAAGCGACCCATTGTGAACTTTTCCCTCCTTCTGACTCAGATTTCAGCATCTAATATATTGGGAAGATAATTAGCAATAATCCTGCATTTAAAAAAAAAACAGAGTGAAGAGAGAGCAAAGGATGTGAGGTACCTCCAGCGAGAAGTGTAGGAGGGGGAGACGGGCTCAATTTCAGGAAGCTTGGGCCAGAGTATCAGCGTGCCGCCGGGGTGCGTTAGTGAGCCTGTGCCCATAAAAACCGCACCGTGAGCGCGTTCAGGCCAGGCAGCTCAATGCAAGAAAGATCGACAATTTGGAAGAGGTTCAGAGAAGAACAGAGTAACAACATTATTAAGAGGCTGGTACAAGGACTGATTTAGGAGAAAGATTAAGGATGCCAAGTGTGCACGGCTTCCCTAATCATGGACTAAGTAAAGACAAGATAAACATCATCAGATATTTAATGGGTAGAAGCAGTGAGGATAGAAGGGGATTATTTAGACGAGATTCTCGATTTACGCAACACAGTGTAAACCGTGGTACAGAGCTCTAAGATGAGGACTTGGCTCGTGGACCAGAGCTGGGAATGAAGGTGAGCCGGAATTGGTTTACAAGCTCCACTTACTTCAGGAAGCCTCTATCCCAGACATTAAGATGGCTGAAAAGATGAAGTTGATCTTCATTTGAGGAATGATAGGCTGTGCTTGCACTAACATAAGCTGGCATTTTGGCAGTGAATAAACTGGAATAAATGGATTCAGGCAAAATACCAATCACTCATCCCAGCCCCAGCATTCTGCTTTAGGGAGCCACCATGAAGGAGAAAAGAACTGCAATTCTACTCCCGTCCCTCAACTAAAAACAAGCTCTCAAATATCTACCCCCTTAACTCACCCTTACCCCCTCCAAGTCAACTGGTCTTTCCTTCTACCAAGAACCATTCACAGCATTATTAATATTTCTAATCAACATGTTCTACAGATTCTTTGCTTGCCATTTTCTCTGGCCATCTTTCGTGGTGATTGGATTTGTGATGGTGGTGGTGGTCATGACAGTGGTGGTAATGGAGTGGTGGTGATGGAGGTGGTGATGGTAGTGATGGTGGAGGTGATGTTGGAAGTGATGGTGATGGTGATGGTGATGGTGGTGATGATGATGGTGATGGTGATGGTGATGACAGTGATGATGGTGATTATGGTGATGGTGGTGATGGTGGTGACAATGGTGATGGTGGTGACGGTGATGGTGGTGTTGGTGGTGCTGGTGGTGATGACAGTGATGATTGTGATTATGGTGATGGTGGTGGCGATGATGGTGATGATGGTGGTGATGGTGGTGATGATGGTGATGACTGATGATGGTGATGACAGTGACGG
>PITA01030236.1:0-16886 GCA_004023965.1 Spilogale gracilis | reverse complement strand
CTTATTATAGACTGTTATACACATACGATGTTATATATGAACCTCATGGTTACCACAAATCAACAGCCTGTAATAGACACACAAAATATCAAGAGAAAAGAATCCAAGCATAACTCTAAAGAAAGCCATCAAACCACAAGGAAAGAGAGCAAGAGAAAAGAGGAATAGAGAATAACTACAAAAACAACCAGAAACCAATTAACAAAATGGCAATAAGTACATACCTATCAATAATTACTTTAAATGTAAATGGATTAATCCCCCAATTAATAAAAAAATAGGGCAACCAAATAGATTAAAAAAAAATAAGACCCCGCAATATGCTGCCTACAAGGGGTTCAGTTTAGACCTAAAGATATATACACATGGAAAGTAAAGGGTTGGAAAAAGATATTCCATGCAAATGGAAGTGGGGGGAGGGAAAGCCAAGGTAGCAACACTTGTATCAGACAAAATAGACTTTAAAATCAAGACTGCAACAACAATAACAACAACAACAAAGAAGGGCTTTACATAATGCTAAAGGGACCAATCCAAGCAGGGAATGCCATTGTAAATATTATGCACACAACATAGGAGCACCTAAATACATAAAGCAAATATTAGCAGACATAAAGGAAGATAAACAGTAATACAATTATATTAAGGGAATTTAACACCCCACATACATCAACTGATAGATCACATCCAGACAGAAAATCCATAAGAATACAGTGGCTCTAAACAATACATCAGATCAGATGAACTTGAGAGATACACACAGAACATTTCAGCCCCCAATAGCAGAATACACACTCTTTTCAAGTACACATCGGACATTTGCTAGGATAGATAATATGCGGGGCCACTTTAATATCAAGCATCTTTTCTAATCACAATGATATGAAACTAGAAGTTTGTTACAAGGAAGAAACTGGAAAAAACACAAACATATGGAGACTAAACATTGTGCTACTAAACAAGCAATAGGTCAAAGAAGAAACCAAATTGGAAATAAAAAAATACATAAAGACAAATGAAAATGGAAACATAATGGTGCAAAATCTTTGGGATACAGCAAAAGTAGTTCCAAGAGAAAAGTTTATAATATAGGCCTACCTCAAGAAACAAAGAAAATCTTAAATAAACAATCTAACTTTCTACTTAAAAGAACTAAAAAAAAGAAGACTAACAAAACCAAAGTCAAAATTAGTAGAAAGAAGGAAATAATAAAGATTAGAATAGAAATAAATGAAAGAGAGTAAAAAAAATATCAGTAGAAAAGATCAATGGAAGCAAGAGCTGGTTCTTTGAACAGATAAACAAAATTGATAAACCTTTAGAAAATTTCATTAAGAAAAAAAGAGGATGCAAGTAAATATTGTTAGAAATGAAAGAGGAGAAATAACAACAAACATCACAGAAATACAAAGGATTATAAGAAAATATTATGAAAAATTATATGTCAACATATTGGACAGCTTGAAAGCAATGGATACATTCCTAGAAACATAATCTTCCAAAACTGAATCAGGGAAAAAAAATAGAAAATTTGAGCAGACCAATTACTAGCAAAGAAATTGAATTGAATCGATAATCAAAAAATGCCCAACAAATGAAAGTCCAGGACTAGATGGCTTCATTGGTGAATTCTACCATTAAATAAATGTGTATCTAAGGAAGAGTTAATACCTGTCCTTCTCACACTATTCCAGAAAATAGAAAAAGAAAGAATGCTTTAAATTCATTCTCTGAGACCAACATTTCTCTGATACCAAAACCAGACAAAGACACTACAAAAGAGAAAATTACAAGCCAGTATCCCTGGTGAACATACATGCAAAAATCCTTAACAAAACATCAGCAAACCTAATTCAATCTTACATTTCAGGGATCAATCACTACAATCAAGTGCGATTTATTCCAGGGATGCAATCCTTGCAAATCAATCAAAATGATGCATCACATTAACAAGAAGAAGGATAAAAACTGAATGATTATCTCAATAGAGGTAGATTTACAATAAAACTGTCAACAACATGGGTATATATGAAATACACATAATAAAGGGTATATATGAAAAACCCACAGCTAACATCATACTCAATGGTGAAAACTGAAAGCCATTTGATCACGAAGAAGACAAAGATGTTTACTTTCACTACTTTCATTTAACATAGTTTTGAAAGTCCTAGCCACAGCAATCAGACAAGAAAAGAAATAAAAGGCATCCAAATTGGTGAGGAAGAAGCAAAACAGTCAGTGTTTGCAGATGACATCACGCTACATAGAGAAAACCCCAGTACTCCACCAAAACACTATTAGGATTAATAAATGAATTCACTAAAGTTGCAGGTAGAAAATTGATATAGAGAAATCTGTTGCATTTATATACACAGTATAATAATACAGTAGCAGAAAGAGAAATAATAAAAAAACCAATTCTACTTACAATTGCATCAAAAGAATAAATAACCTATGAATAAACTTAACCAAGGAGGTGAAAGACCTAACTCTGAAAACTACAAGACCTTGATGAAAGAAATTGATGACACAAATGGAAAGACATACAGTTAATGCAATCAATATTAAAATAAAAACAGCAATAATTAAATAAATAAATAAACCTAAAAATAAAAAACCAAACAGCATTTTATTTATTTATTTATTTACAAAACTAGAGTAAGATTAAAATTTCTATGGAACTACAAAAGACCTTGAATAGCTAAAGCAATCTTGGGAAAGAACAAAGCTGGAGGTATCATAGTCTCAGATTTTAACTACTACAAAACTATTATAATCAAAACAGTATGGTACTGGCACAGAAATAGACCCAGAGATAAAGGGAATAGAATAGAGAGCCCAGAAATAAGTTCACAATTACACTGTCAATTAAACTATGACAAAGGAGGCAGGAATACACAAACTATGGAAATGATCCATGAAAGTGTAGTCTAGGGAGCAGGATTGTACAATGGGGAAAGGACAGTCTCTTCAACAAATCGTGTTCGGAAAACTGAACAGCTTACATGTAAATGAATGAATGAATACACTGTCTTACATCATGTATAAAAATAAATTCAAAATGGATTAAAAGCTTAAATGTGAGACTTGAAATCATAAAACTTCTAAGAGAAAACATAGGTAGTAATCTCTTGGACAAGAGCCTTAGCAACATGTTTATGGATAGTCTTCTCAGGCAAAGGAAATAAAAGCAAAAATAAACTACCAGGAGTACACCAAAATAAAAAGTTTTGCACAATAAAAGAAACTAAAAACAAAATGGAGAGGCAACTTCCTGAAGGGGAAAAGATATTTGCAAATTATATATCTGGTAGGGCTTATAATCCAAAATATATAAAGAACCTATACAACTCAACATCAAAAGACACATCATAAATAATCCAATTAAAAATGGGCAGAGGATCTGAATAGACATTTTTCCAAAAATGACATACAGATGGCCAGCAGATGCATGAAAAAATTCTGAACAATCATTCATCATCAGGAAATGCAAATCAAAAGCACGATGAAATATCACCTCGCATCAGACAGAATGGCTAGTTGCAAAAAAACCCAAGAACTCACAAGCGTCGGTGAGGATGTGAAGAAAAGAGAACCCTTGTGCACTGCTGGTGAGAATGTAAATTGGTGCAACCAATATGGAAAACAGTACGGTGGTTCTTCAAAAAATTAAAAATACCTATAATCTATTAATTCCACTTTTGGATATGTATTTGGAGAAAATGAAAACACTAATGTGAACAGATATGTGTACCCTATCTTTACTGCAGCATTTTTTATATTAGCCAAAATATGGAAGCAACCCGTGTCCATCAATAAATAAATAAAGGGTGATACATATATATGAAGGAATATATCCAATCCTTTGAAAAGAATTAGATCTTGCCATTTGTGACCACACAGATGCACAGAGAGGCTGTTATGCTAAGTGAAATAAATTAGACCGAGAAAGACAAAAACATATGATTTCATTTTCATGTGGACTCCAAAAAACAGAAGAAATGATGGAACAGATAAAAAAGCAGAAACAGACTCATACATTCAGAGAACAAGCTGATAGTTGCCAGAGGTGAGATGGGTGGGGAATATGCGAAAAGGCAGAGGGGATTAAGAGATACAAACTCTTAGAAAATTAATAAGTCATGGAGATGAAAACACAACATAGGAAATCTAGCCAATAATACTATAAAAATCTTGGATGATGACAGATGTTTGCCACACTAATTGTGGTAAGCACTGAGTAATGTATAGAATTTTTAATCACTTTGTTATATACCTGAAACTAATATAACATTGTATGTCAACTATATTGCAACAACAATGAGAAATCCATAAATAATAATAAAAATAAATAAAAATATTTAATGTAGCAAGTTCCTGGAACAATAGTGGAGACTATATTGCAACAACAATGATAGATAAATACATAAATAATAATAAATAAAAATATTTCAAATAGGTTTGCTGGAGCAATACTGAAGACGTTGAACAGTGGAAGCAGAAACGTTTGATTGAATGTCCCTGCATGTGTCTGGTGGTTAGACCAGCCAGAGGTGCTGCTGAACCCCAGTGGTGCTGATGCGTGCCTAGCCCCAGTGGGCTTGAGCCTTTGCTGCAGAAACCCAGCTAGAGAGGGAGCACAAGCAGGGGGAGTGAGAGAGGGAGAAGCAGGCTTCTGGCAGAGCAGGGAGCACGATGTGGGGCTCGATCCGGGGTCCCCGGGATCATGACCTGAGCCGAAGGCAGTTGCTTAACCAACGGAGCCACCCAGGCGCCCCCCCCCCCCTTTTTTTTTTAAGAAAAGTGCGTTGTATACTCTTGAGAAGGCAAAATCTTCCGGTTTAGTGGTGACCAGCAGATGCACAACTCTATACTCCTTTTTTTTAATTTTTTTTTAATTTTTTAACATTTTATTTATTTGACAGAGAGAAACACAGCCAAAGGGGAGTGAGAGAGGGAGAAGCAGGCCTCCCGCTGAGCAGGGAGCCCGATGTGGGGCTCGATCCCGGGTCTCCAGGATCATGCCCTGAGCCGAAGGCAGTCGCTTAACCAACTGAGCCACCCAGGCGCCCCCAACAACTCTATACTCCTATCAGTACAGCTGACAATAATAGTACCATAGAACTTACTGAAAATGTTTTAAAGTAAAGATAATAAAATGAGAAAATTTTAAGTTGTGATTTTAATTTTTGAAAAATAGATAATGGACATACACAACAAAGTTATAAAATATATAAATGGCATGTAGTTCCTGTAATCTGTTCCTGTCTTGCTACTGCCCAATTTTCCTCTGTATCTTCTGGAGTTAGCCTTTGCATTTCATTTATTTCTAATGTGTTCTATTTAATTAATTTATTTACTTTAGATGACTCCAGAATTGATGATAAAAGCATGTACTTTTTATACTGGACATTTAGTAAAGACCCACTTTTGGTAAGAATGTGATTTTTACATCCTATTTCTTTGTGTTTTTATTCTTAATATTCTCCATAGGAAGAACAACTTATTTTTGGCTAGTCATTCTGATTTTACCTATTTAATCATGTCTCCACCATTTTGCATTATATTTCTTTTATTTTTAATTTAGCTTTTACTTAGTTAAAATATGTTCTTTACTTTCTTCAAGGTTCTTTACTTCTTTTACTTCTTTATATTGTTTTTATTGAAAGTGTATGTCTACAAGTTCTTCATCTGAAAGCCTTGGAGATACGTTTTGAAATTTAGATTCCTTTTCTTAAAAAAATTTTACAAAGGTAATTATTGCACATTCAATGTATTATATAATACCTTCAATGGTGTCTGGGGCAGCATGCTGGAACCAAACATATTCAAACATATTAGTATTTCTACTATATATGTTATATACAATGTATATAAAATGAAATAGATATGAAATGAAATTTAAAAAAGACTATGAATAACTATGTGTCCAGTCCAGGGAGGTTTTGATACAAAATTACTTTAGCTTTTTAATTTTTATTTATTTTTAAGATTTATTTATTTATTTTAGAGAGAGACGGAGTGGGAGGGGGAGGAGAGGGGCAGAGGGAAAGGAAGAGAGAGAGAATCTGCTCTGAGTGCAGAGCCAGTTGTGGGGCTCAATCCCAGGACACCAAGATCATGACCTGAGCCTAAATCTACAGTCAGATGCTCAACCAACTGAGCCACCCAGGTGCCCCAAGGTAAAATTACTTTAGGTCAGGTCTAGTTTTGCCTTTAAATAGGTTACGAAAAAAGCTTCTGAATTTCAGATCTTTACTCGGTTTTAGAAATGTAACAAAGGGAAGTACAAGCTCAAAGGAAATGCAAAGGCTAGCTAGAAATAAAATAGTAATATTACTGAACAATTTCTTTCTATGCTTAGTTGTTGAGAAGATAAAGGAGGTATTATTACCCTTACCCCTTATACCTTCCCATTTAATAGGAATGTATTGCCATAACGTCAAATTACTATTATTTGGTATTTTCTGCCTATAGCACTTGGAAAGACAGAGCAGGACCTCTTATAAGTGAAGATGAACTTCTGGCTGAAAAGATGGAAAAAGCAATGGAATATGCCAATTTCAGACTTCAAAAATACATATTTTGTCTCTGGCACTCTTACACAGAAGGTCAAAAAAAACAACGTACAGGTAATCCTTGCATATTAACAGTTAGTTGTTTTTTTTTTTTTTTTTAAAGATTTTATTTATTTGACAGAGAGAAACACAGCCAGAGAGGGAACACAAGCAGGGGGAGTGAGAGAGGGAGAAGCAGGCTTCCCGCGGAGCAGGGAGCCAGATGTGGGACTCGATCCCGGGTCTCCGGGATCATGACCTGAGCCGAAGGCAGTCGCTTAACCAACTGAGCCACCCAGGCGCCCAACAGTTAGTTTTTATACTCATTTATTCAAAGAATCAGCACACTTAATAATTAAGCAGTTTGTACTGAGATTTTATTATGTCTAGAGAACTGTCATCAAATGTAAAGCCACTAATTAAACGTCTTACATTTAAATGAGATTTGTTTCAAAGGGTTTTATTGTAACAGAGAACAGTCATGTTTGAAATAAAATCCTATATGGATTTGTGTGATATATGTACAAGTATAAATATAAACAAGGATCTACCATCATTTTTACTCATAGAAAGCTGGTATATCACAAGTACCCAAACTGACTATTTCTCGCAGAGAGTTTTCCATTCCTTATAGGTATTGCATTTAATGAATATACATGAGGAAACAAAACAAATTTTCCTTTCCTTAACCCTTGATAGTTGTAATAAGTAGAGAGGGCATGTACATGCTCTTGGGGCAGGAAGTGGGAACCCCAGCCTTTTTTCAGATTTTAACCATTCACCAAATATTGGTAATCAGCAAATCAGAGAATCATTTCCTCTTGATCAGTTACTCTTGGTACCTCAGTCACAGTGAGCCCTCTGAAGGTTTTTCTTTTCTTTTTTTTGGAGAGGGAGAGAGATTGAGAGAGCAAGAGAGAGAGTGCACATGAGAGCATGGTGAGGGGCGGAAGGGGGAGAGGGAGAGAGAGAATCTTAAGCAGACTCCACACCCAGCTTGGGCCGGAGGTGGGGCTCCATCCCATGACCCTGAGATCACAACCTGGGCGAGTTGGACGCTTAACTGACTGAGCCTTTCAGGTGCCCTCTGAAGGTTTTAACGTAAGATTGATGGGCCTCTAATTTTGAGAGGAAACAATTGGCTTCAGCTAAGAAGCCAACGCCCTCTTAAGTGGTGTTCCCAGGGCCTGCCTTAGTCATTCTCCTTCCTGGCCTGGCCCTTGTATTTGAGCTTTGGACCCTTGGTTAAAACATAAAATGGAGCAATTTATTTAATCATAGGGCATTTAACTAAATCAGAATACTACCTTATAATTGTATTTCTGTGAATAAGTTTGGAAGTTCTGGTTTTATAAAGAACAGGTTGATTAAAAAAATTATATACATCATATATATTTTTGATGTGTTATTACATCTATTACATATTAATTTCTTGAAAAAATTTTTTAAAAAACATTTTATTAATTTATTTGAAAGAGAGCAAGCACAAGCAAGGTGCACAGAGGGAGAGGGAGAAGCAGGCTCCCTGCTGGGAGCCCAACGTAGAGCTTGATCTCAGGACCCTGGGATCATGACCTGAGCCAAAGGCAGAAATTAACTGGCTGAGCCACCCAGGTGTCCCTCCATCTTAATTTCCAAGGGCAACGCGATGTTTACAGGTTAATAAAGTTTCAGGAGTAAAGATCTATGCTGTAAAAGGTAAGTAATTTTAAATGTAATCAAAATCAAACAAAAACTGCCAGATGTAATATTGGTTCATACTATAAACATGATAGAATATTAAACACTTTGTTTTTAGGAAACATCCTTATATGTATATAGTAATCTAATAAATTTTCTTTAGATATACTATTGAGGATACAAAAGATGTGCCACAATTACAAGCTAACAGCTATTCTAACTCAATGGAGAGATAAAGCACGATATAAGTATAAGGAGAGAGAAGATGAGCTGGTATGGTATCTTGGAAACGTAATTTTTTTAGAAACTTTAGTAGGTTGTTATATTAATGTTGCTTCAGATAACAATGTTATATGTGGAAAGTACTAAAATACTGATTATTATGTACTTTATTTTTTTATTTTTATTTTTTTAAAGATTTTTATTTATTTGACAGAGAGAAACACAGCCAGAGAGGGAACACAAGCAGGGGGAGTGAGAGAGGGAGAAGCAGGCTTCCTGCTGAGCAGGGAGCCCGATGTGGGACTCGATCCCCGGTCTCCGGGATCATGACCTGAGCTGAAGGCAGTCGCTTAACCAACTGAGCCACCCAGGCGCCCTATTATGTACTTAAAAAAAAAGTTTTACTTATTTATTTGAGAGAGAACATGCATGCATGCACATGAATGGAGTGGAGGGACAGAGTAGGAGGGAGAGGGACAAGCAGATTCCCTGCTGAGTGGGCAGGGCTTGATTGTGGGGCTCGATCCTAGGACCCTGTGACCATGACCTGAGCTAAAGTCAGATGCTTAACTGACTGAGCTTCCCAGGTGCCCCAATATTATATACTTTTGATGAGGTCTTTATTCTTTTAATTTTATCATTAAAATTTTACTTCAGCTATGAAAAATATTTTCTAATAAATTCTGTTGTTTCTTTTCAACTACAAACACTGAGGAAAAATCATTTCAACATTTTGTTTAAAAGTGCTGATAAAAACTAAGAATTTTGTGGGGGTGGTGAGTGCCTTAGTCATTAAGCTGCTGCCTTCAGCTCAAGGCATGATCCTGGAGTCCTAGGATTGAGCCCCGCATCAGGCTCCCTGCTCGGCGGGAAGCCTGCTTGTCCCTCTCTCACTCCCCCTGCTTGTGTTCCCTCTCTGGCTGTGTTTCTCTCTGTCAAATAAATAAATGGAATCTTTAAAAAAAACTAAGAATTTTGTTTAAGCAAGTGTTTAGATGGATATAGATGTCTAAAATGGAAGAGAAACTATTTGATAAAGACTGAATAAATTTTTTCTCTTCTGGATAAGATTAAATTGTTACTTTTTTCAACATTCAATGTAATTAATTATAATTCTAATATAAGTTATTTTAAAAATTACTAAATTGCTAAGCTTAAAGGATCATTCTTACCTGGGACATTTTAATTAAAGCAATTAAAATAGAGGACCCAAGCAATTCCTTCAAACTTAAAAATATTTCTAGTTCGCTTAAGCTATTAGTATATTCTTACTTAATGTTGTTTTAGAATACTCACAGTAACTATTAGGATCAGACATAGAAAAATGGTTTTTTTTTTAGTTATATTACTTCATAGGTAATGTTTTATCAATAGTCTTGAGATACAAAGTTGGGATAAGTTAGAAAGAGAAAATTAAGAAATTAAACTCCCTGGTCAGTAGTCGCCCCATGGAGTGTAGGATCAATGCCCTCCCACCGCTAACTGGTTCAGATGGTGAGATTGATGATACTACACACATACCAAGAGGGTGTGCCAAGATTTATCCTGGAAACTGTGCTAGAGTCTGCAGGGACACTGAGATGCATAGAGCCCAGTTCTTGCGCTCTGCAAGCTTGTCACCTACTGGTATGGAATTGGTGTTCTTCTAGGATGTCCTCCAGCATCAGTGGGGTACATTCAAGGTTGCCGCTTCAACAGCTACACTTTAGGTAACTACTGTTTTAGCCTGCTTGTTCAGTATCTCTCTCTCACTCTCTCTGTTTTATTTCTTTCCTTCCTGCCTGCCTGCCTTCCGATTTACTTATTTATTTGAGAGAGAGAGAGAGCGCGCGAGAGCATTGAGGGGATGCGGCACTGGCAGAGGGTAAGGGAGAGGGAGAGGGAGAGAAAGAATGTCAAGCAGACCCCCTACTGAGCACAGAGCCTGATGCCGGGCTTGATCTCAAGACCCTGAAATCATGACCTGAGCCGAAATCAAGAGTCAGATGTTTCACCTCCTGAGCCACCCAGGCACCCCTGCTCAGTACTTTTCGACACTGTGTACTAAGCTAGCATTTTGATCCTGGCTTCCCCCATGCCTGATCCGTGACCGTCTAATGGCGAAATAAGTAAGTGCACATGAGTCGTCTGCCCCTCTCACAGCCTCTTGAACTGGACATCCCTGAGGCAGTATTGTTTTCTTAATCATCCCCATTCCCTGAGCACAATGTTTTGCAGGCAGTGGTTGATACATATTAACATAAATAATAATGTATATTATATATAATATAGAATTATCCTTAATATAGATGTATACTCTGCAGTTAGTTGGGTGTTTAGAGAAAAGATGTTTTTCTAGCTACGTGATTTCTTGGCCTAACAATCATTTCCTTGAGTGGGTGAAGTGGGTATGGCTGTGTGCGCTGGGCAGAGAAGGCAGGAACACTTCTGCGTGCTACCTCTCTAACCTGTGCCCTTCCTAAGGTTCGTGTGTGTGTGTGTGTGTGTGTGTGTGTGTGTGTAACACTTATTTACCCTTCTGGTTTTTTCCTGATTATGCAGTTTTAAGGAACGTATTCAAAGTTACAATGGGGACTTCTTGTAACAGTAAATCAGTCAAGACCCCAAATGCTTTCCTCTGACGCTCCTTTTTTATCTCTGTGCTAATCACCTCCTTTCCACACCCCAAATATCAGTCCAAGCATTACCAGAACCTTGACTCTGTGGCTTTCAGCTTCCTCATCTAAAAGAGGAGGCTGGACCGCATCTTCAAGGTTGCTGCCTAGACCGGTGATGTCTGACAACACTCGGGAATGATCCCTAGCGTTCTGGTGGTCTGGGGCACATTAACCTCGCTATGGAGAAAGACAGTTTACATCGTGGGGTTGATAGTAATACAGAATGTTTATCTGGTGTTATCACGGTATCAAGCACTGTGCTGTCTATATATCTCATTTAACCATCACCATGATGACATGGAATGTGTCGGTTATTTTCATGGCAGATATTAAAACATGAACTTATGTTGCTGAAATGGAGAAAGAAGTTAAAACTCAAAGCTGCTGGAGAAGGACCCATTTTTCCTGAACACAGTGAGACTGAAGTTTCCTTCGGACTTGCCGGCGAGATTCCTGAATGTGACATTTCACTGTTACCCGAAAGAGTGATCTCATGGGTTCGTATGGATTTACGTATTGTAATTGGTCATTTTCACAATGTTTATTGAAAGAGCGGTTTTATAAACCCGACATGAATGATGGAAATCCTACTCCAAAGAAACATGCCTTTTTACAACTAACTTGGGGTTCAACTCATTTTTTTAGAGGTCATCCTTTTGGATGGCTGTAAGATGAATCTAGCAGTCAAAAGTGGAGAAAGTAAAGCTGCAGCAAATAAGGGAAGGAAAACGTTCCTCCTTCAAGCATACATGGTCATTTCAGGTACAGCGAGTTTTAGCTACCGTGGGATGCACTTTTTCATCTTTGATCCCTAATCTTTTAAACTTCATAGAATGCCTCCACTCTTGGATGTAAATGGGCTTGTCTTATTGCACCTTTCAGTTAGATGAAATATTTATTACATCCTTTTCCCTTAGATTGTGCATTCATAAAGAGAATACAATTGAGCTTACAATTTGTTGACTTGATCTCTGAAAAATCAGCCATAATTACAACTACGAGTTATATTCTCTCCTATTTTGATAGATAAGGAACTTCTTTGTGAGACTACCTGGGAAATGGTAGAAGAGTTGTAAAATATCACCTTATTCTGATTGATGGCACCTTCACCTTATAAAATCCCATGTATTGGGGCACCTGGGTGGCTCAGTTGTTGAGCGACTGCCTTTGGCTCAGGTCATGATCCTGGAGTCCAGGGATCGAGCCCCACATCAAACTCCCTGCTTGGTGTGAAGTAAATAAATAAAATATTTTTAAAAATCCCATGTTTTAAATATACCCCACTAAATGTACAGAATAAAGCTCAAGTTTTATTTTTATTTGGGGACAAGGTATCTATGTGTCTATATCTAACCCTGCATTTTATGTATCAGATGGAGTTAGGATAAGGGTATTTTTACCCATAATTTCCTCTTTATAAGTTGTCTATCATATTTTATTCATTTTTAAATTGGAATTCCTATAATTTGCTTACTGGTTTGTAATAGTTCTTTGTATATTGGTAATATCAACCCTTTGCTGGGAACATATCAGAGGTTTCCCTCCTACACTTGATGTTTGCTTTCAGTTTTGTCTGCACAGTCTTTCCATGAGAGAAATTTCAGAGCTCTATATAACAAAGTCTAGCATTCTTGCTCTAATTATTTCCCATTTTGTGTCATATTAATATGTTATCCTTAGTGGTTTTTCTAAGACACATCACACTCTTTCTTACACTGATACAGCTGGTTTTTTGTCTTTGAATCCCTACACTGTTCACTGCTAAAGTTCCTTTGTTTAGTTTATTAGTGGTTGTGCTAGGGTTTACAATAATGCCTTTTCAATTTATCACAGATTACACCTTCACATAATTTTCTACCACTTCACATATAAGGTAACATCCTAACAAGAATATGCTTTCATTTTCTTTCTCCTGTGCTTCATGCTATTATTACCATGCATTATATGGCTAGGTGTTTATAAACCCTACAATGTAATTTATTATTTTTGCTTTAGATAGTCAATTACATTTTATTCAGGATATCCTTTTTTGTTATTTATTCTTTTACTGAAGTGTAATTAACATACAGTGTTATGTTAGTTTCAGGGGTACGAGATGATTCAATAGTTCCGTGCACTACTCAATGCTTGTCACAATAAGTTTGCTGTTAATCTGCTTTATCGACTTCACCCACCCCTCTACCCACCTCCCCTCCGGCAACCACCAGTTTGTTTTCTGTATTTAAAAGTCTGGTTTTGGGGGCCTGGGTGGCTCAGTTGGGTAAGCGACTGCCTTCGGCTCAGGTCATGATCCCGGAGACCCAGGATTGAGTCTCACATCGGGCTCCCTGCTCGGCGGGAAGCCTGCTTCTCCCTCTCTCACTCCCCCTGCTTGTGTTCCCTCTCTGGCTGTGTTTCTCTCTGTCAAATAAATAAAATCTTAAAAAAAAAAAAAGCCTGGTTTTTTTTTTGCTTGCCTTTTTTTTTCTTTGTTTGTTTATTTGCTTTATTTCTTACCTTCCACATATGAGTGAAATCACAATGGTATTTGTATTTCTCTAACTTATTCCACTTAGCATAATACCCCCTAAGTCTATCCATGTGGTTGGAAATGACAAGATCTTGTCCTTCTTTATGGCTTAATAATATTCTATTGCACATATACTACTTCTTTAACCATTCATCTGGTGGTGGACACTTGTGTTGTTTCCATATTTTGGCTATAGTAAATAATGCAATAAACATAGGGATGCATATGTCTTTTTGAATTAGTGTTTCATTTTCTTTGGGCAAATACCCAGTAGTGGAATTATTGTATCTGTATCATATGGTAATTCTATTTTTAATTTTTTAAGGAACTCCACACTGTTTTCCACAGTAGCTATACCAATTTGCATTCCTACCAATAGTGCATGAGGGTTCCAAAACTTGTTTTTGTGTATTTGATTTTAGCCATTCTGACAGGCCTGAGGTGATATCTCATTGTGGTTGTGATTTGCGTTTCCCTGATGTTAAGCATCTTTTAATGTGTTTGTTGCCCATCTGTATGTCTTCTTTGGAGAAATGTCTGTTCATGTCTTCTGCCCATTTTTTAATCATTTTATTTGTCTTTTTGATGTTGAGTTGTATAAGTTCTTTATATACTTTGGATATTAACCCTTTATCAGATATATCATTTGCAAATATCTTCTCCCATTCAGTAGGTTCCCTTGTCATTTTTATTGATGGCTTCCTTCACTGTACAAAAGCTTTTTATTTTAGCATAGTCCCAATAGTTTAATTTTGTTTTATTTTGCTTGTCTGAGGAGACATATCTAGAAAAATGATTCTATGACCAATGTCAAAGAAACTACTGCCTATGTTTTCATCAAGGAGTTTTATAGTTTCAGGTATCAGACTTAGGTCTTTAATCCATTTTGTGTTTATTTTTGTGTACAGTGTAAGAAACTGGTCCAGATTCATTCTTTTTTGCATGTTGCTGTCCAGGTTTCTCAACATCATTTGTTGAAGAGACTATCTTTTCCCTCTTGTATATTCTTCCCTCCTTTGTCATATATTAACTGACCATATAAGCATGGGTTTATTTCTGACTCTATTCTTTTTTTTAAATTATATTATTTTATTTTTTCAGTGTTCCAAGATTCATTGTTTATGCCCCACACCTAGTGTTCCACGCAATACGTACCCTCAGTACCCACGACCAGGCTCTCCCATCCCCTCAACCCCTCCCCTCCAAGACCCTCAGTTTGTTTCTGAGTCCAAAGTCTCTTATGTTTTGTTTCCCTCTCTGAATTACCCTACTTCCCATTTCCTTTCCTTCTCCTATTGTCCTCTATATTACTCCTTATGCACCACAAGTAAGTAAACCATGTGATACTTGACTCACTCAGCATAATCTCTTCCAATCCAGTCCATGCTGTTACAAAAGTTGGGTATTCATCCTTTCTGATGGAGGAGTAATATTCCATTGTATATATGGACCGTATCTTCTTTATCCATTCATCTGTTGAAGGGCACCTAGGCTCTTTCCACAGTTTGGCGATTGTGGCCATTGCTGCTATGAACATTGAGATATATATGGCCCTTCTTTTCACTACATCTGTATCTTTGGGGTGAATACCCAATAGTGCAATTGCAGGGTCATATGGTAGCTCTATTTTTAATTTTTTAAGGAATCTCCACACTGTATTCCAAAGCCGCTGCACCAACTTGCATTCCCACCAACAGTGTAAGAGGGTTTCCCTTTCTCCGCAGCCTCTCCAACACTTGTTGTTTTCTGTCTTGTTAATTTTGGCCATTCTGACTGGTGTAAGGTGGTTTCTCAGCGTAGTTTTGATTTGAATTCCCCTGATAGCTACTGATGGTGAACATTTTTTAATGTGTCTTAGCCATTTGTATGTCTTCCATGGACAGGTGACTCTTCATGTCTCCTACCCATTTTCTGATGTGATCATATTCTTTTTGGATGTTGAGTTTGAGTAGTTCTTTATAGATCTTGGATATCAGCCCTTTGTCTGTAGATTCATTTGCAAATATCGTTTCCCATTCCGTGGGTTGCCTCTTTGTTTTGTTGACTGTTTCCTTTGCTGTGTAGAAGCTTTTTATTTTGATGAAGTCCCAAAAGTTCATTTTTCTTTTGTTTTCTTTGCCTTTGGAGACGTGTCTTGAAAGAAGTTGCTGTGGCTGATGTCAAAAAAGGTTACTGCCTATGTTCTCCTCCACGATTTTGATGGATTCCTGCCTCACATTGAGGTCTTTCATCCATTTTGACTTTATCTTTGTGTATGGTGTAGAGAGTGGTCTAGTTTTATTTTCTATACATAGCTGTTCAATTTTCCCAGCACCATTTATTGAAGAGACTGTCTTTTTTCCACTGGATATTTTTTCCTGCTTTGTCGAAGATGATTTGACCATATATTTGTGGGTTCATATCTGGACTCTCTACTCTGTTCCATTGGTCTATTTGTCTGTTTTTGTGCCAGTACCATTGTCTTGGTGATCTCAGCTTTGTAATAAAGCCTGAAGTCGGGTAACATGATGCCCCCAGCTTTGCTTTTGTTCTTCAACAACTCCTTAGTGATTCAGGGTCTTTTTTGGTTCCATATAAATTTTAGGATTGTTTGTTCCAATGCTTTGAAAAATCTTGGTGGAATTTTGATCGGGATGGCATTGAAAGTATAGATTACCCTGGCCAATATAGACACTTTAACAATGTTTATTCTTCCGACCCATGAGCATGGAATCTTCCATCTTTTTGTGTCTTCAGTTTCTTTCAGGAGTGTTCTATAGTTCCTCGAGTACAGATCCTTAACTTCATTGGTTAGGTTTATTCCCAGGTATTTTATGGTTTTTGGTGCTATAGTAAGTGGAATTGATTCTCTGATTTCCCTTTCTTTATTTTCATTGTTAGTGTATAAGAACACAACTGATTTCTGTGCATTGATTTTGTATCGACCACATTACCAAATTGTTGTATGAATTTGGGGGTAGAGTCTTCTGGAGTATCATGCCATCTGCAAAGAGAGAGAATTTGACTTCTTCTTTGCCAATTTGAATACCTTTTATTTCTTTCTGTTGTCTGACTGCTGTTGCTAGGACTTCTAACACTATGTTGAACAGTAGTGGTGAGAGTGGGCATCTTTGTCTTGTTCCTGATCTCAGAGGGAAGGCTGTCAGCTTTTCCCCATTGAAAATGATATTCACTGTGGTGTTTTGTAGATAGATTTTATAAGGTTGAGAAATGTTCCCTCTATCCCTATACTTTGAAGAGTTTTAATCAGGAATGGAT
>PITA01030235.1:0-16826 GCA_004023965.1 Spilogale gracilis | reverse complement strand
TTAGTGAGAAGGGATTGCAATTGGTAGCTTTTTAAAAAAAAAAAGATTTTATTTATTTGACAGAGAGAAACACAGCCAGTAGGGGGAACACAAGCAGGGGGAGTGAGAGAGGGAGAAGCAGGCTTCCTGCCGAGCAGAGAGCCCGATGTGGGACTTTGACCTGAGCTGAAGGCAGTCGCTTAACCAACTGAGCCACCCAGGCGCCCCTCAAATAAATAAAATCTTAAAAAAAAATTCTTCTTTAATTTTCTGG
This sequence comes from Spilogale gracilis, assembly GCA_004023965.1. Lineage (NCBI taxonomy): Eukaryota > Metazoa > Chordata > Mammalia > Carnivora > Mephitidae > Spilogale > Spilogale gracilis. The sequence goes on along the minus strand of PITA01030235.1, from coordinate 16,573 downwards.
TTGATCCGTTCATTCTTTAGTAGGATGTCCTTTAACCTCCATGTATTTGTAGTCCTTCCAAATTTTCTCTTGCTGTTGAGTTCAAGTTTTAAAGCGCTGTGGTCTGAAAAATATGCAGGGAATAATCCCAATCTTTTGGTACCAGCTGAGACCTGATTTGTGACCCAGTATGTGATCTATTCTAGAGAATGTTCTGTGTGTGCCCTTGTGAAGAATGTGCATTCTGTTGCTTTAGGATGAGATGCTCTGAATATATCTGTGGAGTCCATCTGGTTCAGTGTGTCATTCAGAGCCCTTGTTTCCTTATTGACCTTCTGCTTAGATGATCTGTTCATTGCTGCGAGTAGGGTGTTAAAGTCCTACTATTATTTTACTATTATCAGTGTGTTTTAAAAAGAGATTTTATTTATTTATTTGAGAGAGAGAGTGAGAGAGAGCATGAGAGGGAAGAAGGTCAGAGAGAGAAGCAGACTCCCTGTGGAGCTGGGAGCCCAGTTGCCGCAGACCTGCAGTCTGATCGCTCATGTGGATTCCCTCTGCAAGGCATGGAGCACCATGATCTTCCCTCAAAGTGAGGGAGCTCTGCAATGTTGCGGTCATCGACACCAAAAAATATTTGTTTCCATTGTTCCTTATCTGTTTAACTACTATGATTTCTTTGATACTTTTTCCTCTTACTTCAGTTATAATCAAGCTAATTCTTTCTTTTCTTAGTATTGAATTCTCTTATGCCAATACTTATATTCTGAAGCACAATAATTATAAGGATTGTAGGTGCACAACATACTTATTTTAAAACTTAGTAAAACCATTACTTAACATAAGTAGTTTAGATATTGCAACCTCCTCTATATATGACCTCCCCGTGTTAGGGGGAGGTAAAATGCCCTAATGGAATAATAGTTTATAAGAGCCATCTGTTGCCTGGGACATAACTGTCTGTAATTGATTGTTCTATCTGTTTTGTCATATGGACCCTTAAGGACACTATTGCCACTTGAGACATCTGTTTTGTCACATGGACCCTTAAGGATACTGTTGTCACTCGAGATTGATAAGCCATCACTCAAAAAAACTCTTTGATCTTATGACTTCTGTCTGTGAAAATAATGAACCACCACTTAAAGAAAACTCTGATCTTATACTATCCATCTGGAAAAATATGTAATGCCATGCTATAAATAAAGAGTCCCGAGAACAGTGTTTTCAGGAGATCCCCACACCACTCTTTGAGCTCCATCTCATTTTCGAAAGCGCCGACGCCTTCCCTCACCCTCTGGACCCTGACTGTTGCTGGGGCTGGCTCCTGGAACCCAATGTGGGACTTGATCTCAGGACTCCAGGATCATGACTTGAGCTGAAGGCAGTGGCTTAACCAACTGAGCCACCCAGGAGCCCCTATCCATGTGTTTCTTCAATTTTGTTATTACTTGGTTTATATAATTGGATGCCCCCAAGTCAGGGGCATAAGTATTTACAATTGTTTGATCTTCTTCTTGGATAGACCCTTTTATTATGATATAGTGTCTTTCTTCATCTCTCACTACAGTCTTTGTTTTAAAATCTAGCTTGTCTGATGTAAGGATTGTTACCCTGGCTTTCTTTTGATGTCCATTAGCATAATAAATGGTTCTCCGACCCCTCACTTTCAATCTGGAGGTGTCTTTGGATCTAAAATGAGTCTCTTGTAGAGAGCAAATCAATAGGTCTTGTTTGTTTTTTTTTTTTTAAATCCAATCTGATGCTCTTTTTTTTTTTTAAGATTTTATTTATTTATTTGACAGAGATAGTGAGAGAAGGAATACAAGCATGAGGGAGCTGGAGAGGGAGACACGAGGTTGAGCTCAATTTCAAATTGTCACAAATTATCACAAATAATGATCTGTGCCAAAGTCAGATGCCCAGTGACTGAGCCATCTAGGCACCTCGCTCTGTGTCTTTTGATTGCAGAATTTAGTCCATTTACATTCAGAGTAAGTACTGAAAACTATAAATTTAGTGCCATTGTCTTACCTGTAAAGTCACTCTTTCTGTAGATTGTTCCTTTTTGTTTGTTACTCTTGGGCTCTTTCTTTGCTCAAAGGATGCCTTTAATATTTCTTGCAGGGCTGGTTTAAGGATCACGGATTCTCTTATGCCAAGCACCAGCCTTGACTGAATGAGAGAACCTGAGTTTGGGAGTGGGAATAAGAAAGAGACAAAGAGAATGGGATTGGGAGGGTTGCAGCTAATGCTGAGACAATCTTTATTGGTTTACAACAGTTTTATATGATCCAAGCACAGTACAGTCACTTGAGAGTTACTTTGGTCATTGCATAGGTAATCCAATCAATGGAACAATCTACCAGTGAGTAAGTTAACTCATTTAGTAGTGTGGCACTACGTTGCTTCAGATCTGAACATCTTGTGAGCAACTGGCTTAAGGACAAATCGGTGTTTCTATGCCTACTTCCTGCTATGTGGTTTACATGCTTCTGCAAGCTTCTTATCAACTTCCTTATTCTCCATCAATTTTGTCTTCTGTATCAGTGACTCTTCTGCCTCATTTATCCTAGCATTTAAAGCCTTGATTTTTTCCCCCTTGATCTCAGTAATAACCTTTTTCATTTTGGCCTGCTTAGATTTTAGTTCTTTTTAGTTAGTACTGGAGAATATTAAGGGATTTTAAAAAAATTTTTTAATAAGAATGTCTCTCAGCTTTTACCTTTTCTTTGTTAAATAAATGACTTTATATTTCTTACTTGATTTGTGTACTCTGATAAACTTTGGATCCCAGATGAAAGCAATCAGCAGATAATCTATCTCTGACCTTTCCCTTCCAGTTATTGTTTTGTCATTTTAGATTGCCTGGGCATATAACATTTATATTCTATCACTCTAATTTCCACATTTGTTTTTTTCTTATTTCTTTTGCTAAATTTATTTAATATTTGTTGGTAGTTCTTTTTGTGAAGTTTTCTCAAATCTTCATTCTTTAATAGTTTCCTCAAGAAAGGATCATGGACAATGTATACCTTGAATCTTGGATTGTATTAGAACACATCTGTAACTTTTTTTTAATATTTGATTTTATTTTTTCAGTGTTCCAAGATTCATTGCTTATGCCCCACACCCAGTGCTCCATGCAATACATGCCCTCAATACCCACCACCAGGCTCTCCCCCCGCCCCGCTCCCCTCCAAGACCCTCAGTTTGTTTCTGAGTCCAAAGTCTCTCATGTTCTGTCTCCCTCTCAGATTTACCCTAGTTCCCATTTCCTTTCCTTCTCCTACTGTCCTTCATTTTACTCCTTATTCTCCACAAGTATGACTTTCTCTGTTTGGCTCATTTCATTCAGCATAATCTCCTCCAATCCAGTCCATGTTGCTACAAATGTTGGGTATTCATCCTTTCTGAGGGAGACATAATATTCCATTGTATATATGGTCCATATTTTCTTTATTGATTCATCTGTTGAAGGGCACCTTGACTCTTTCCACAGTTTGGCAATTGTGGCCATTGCTGCGATGAATATTGGAGTACATATGGCCCTTCTTTTCACTACATCGGTATCTTTGGGGTAAATACCCAGTAGTGCAATTACAGGGTCATAGGGTAGCTCTATTTTTAATTTTTTAAAGGAATCTTCACACTATTTTCCAAAGCGCCTGTACCAACTTGCATTCCCACCAACAGTGTAAGAGGGTTCCCCTTTCTCCACAGCCTCTCCAACACTTGTTCTTTCCTGCCCTGTTAATTTTGGCCATTCTTACTGGTGTAAGGTGGTATCTCAGTGTGGTTTTGATTTCAGTTTCCCTGATAGCTAGTGATGACGAACATTTTTTCATGTGCCTGTTAGCCATTTGTATGTCTTCTATGGAGAAGTGCCTCTTCATGTCTCCTGCCCATTTTTTAATGTGATCATCTTTTTTTTTTTGGTTGTTGAGTTCGAGGAGTTCTTTATAGATCTTGGATATCAGCCCTTTGTCTGTAGTGTCATTTGCAAATATCTTCTCCTATTCTGTGGGTTGCCTCTTTGTTTTGTTGACTGTTTCCTTTGCTGTGTGGAAGCTTTTTATTTTGATGAAGTCTGAAGAAATCATTTTCACTTTTGTTTCCTTTGCCTTTGGAGACATGTCTTGAAAGAAGTTGCTGTGGCTGATGTCAAAGAGGTTACTGCCTATGTTCTTCTCTAGGATTTTGATAGATTCCTTCCTCACGTTGAGGTCTTTCATCCATTTCGCATTTATCTTTGTGTGTGGTGTAAGAGAATGGTTGAGATTCATTCTTCTATAAGTAGTTGTCCAATTTTCCCAGCACCATTTGTTGAAGAGACTGTCTTTTTTCTACTGGATATTTTTTCCTGTTTTGTCGAAGATTATGTGACCATAGAGTTGTGGGTCCATATCTGGACTCTCTACTCTGTCTCATTGGTCTATGTGTCTGTTTTTATGCCAGTACCATGCTGTCTTGGTGATCACAGCTTTGTAATAAAGCTTGAAATTGGTAACTTGATGCCCCCAGCTTTGTTTTTTCTTTTTCAACATTTTCTTAGCAATTCTGAGTCTTTTTTGGTTCCATATAAATTTTAGGATTGTTTGTTTTAGCACTTTGAAAAATGTTGGTGGAATTCTGATCGGGATGGCATTGAAAGTATAGATTGCTCTGGGAAGTGTAGGCATTTTAACAGTGTTTATTCTTCTGATCCATGAGCATGAAATGCTCTTCCATCATTTTTTGTGTTCTTCAATTTTTTCATGACTGTTCTGTAAGTCCTTGAGTACAGATCCTTAACTTCTTTGGTTAGGTTTATTCCTAGGTATCTTATGGGTTTTGGTGCTATAGTAAATGGAATCAATTCTCTGATTTCCCTTTCTATTTTTTCTTTCTTTTTTTTAAAAAGATTTTATTTATTTGACAGAGAGAAACACAGTGAGAGAGGGAACACAAGCAGGGGGAGTGAGAGAGGGAGAAGCAGGCTTCCTGCCGAGCAGGGAGCCCGATGTGGGACTCGATCTTGGGTCTCTGGGATCATGACCTGAGCCAAAGGCAGTCACTTAACCAACTGAGCCACCCAGGCACCCCCCTTTCTATTTTTTCATTGTTAGTGTATAAGAACGCAACTGATTTCTGTGCATTGATTTTGTATCCTGCCACATTACTGAATTTGCATGAGTTCTAGTTGTTTTGGGTAGAACTTTTGTATTTTAACTCCATGCTTTAAAAATACCTTGGTGGGATAGAACATACTTTGTTTACATTTTCTTTCCTCCAATTTCTTTAAAATATTTCTCTAGTATCTTTCAGTGTTGACTGTTACTATCAAGAAATATGAGGCTAGTGTGATTTTAACCCTACTTTTTTCCTTTTTAAAGTTTTAAACTTCAGTAAAATTTCTAGGCTACGTCTTATGCTGAGCATTCTGCGTCATTGTTTCTTGGCACAAAGTATGTCCTTTAAATATCTCTCAAAATCTTTTTCACCCTCCCACAGAAAAATCTTCCCAAATTATATCTTTATAATTACATTCATGAATTACATCTTATTTTGTTTTGAGTTTAAGAATTTCATTTAGGCATATATTGGATTCCTTTTGCCATTTATCTAGGTATAATTTTCTACTTAATTCCATTTCAAATTTGTGAGTTGATGTTTTTAATCAGTTTTAGAAAAATGTCAGACATTATGTTTATGAATATTCTTTCCTATTTTCTGTGTTCTAAAGGGTGCTAGTTGTTAGTTTTTTAGGTCTTTTGAGCAAGTTTCATATGTCTGTTATATACTTTCTGCTTTCCAGTTTAGGTATTTTCTATTGATCCCTCTTCAGTTTTATTTATTTAAAAATTTTTTTAAATAAGCTTTTTAGTTTGGAGTGATTTTAGGTTTACAGGGAAGTTGTATAGGTAGTACAGAGGGCTCCTGTACCCCTTACTCAGTTTTCCCTGATGCCAGCCTCTCAGGTTCCATGGTGCTTTTTTGTCCAAACCATGAAAGCAGTGTTGGTCATTGACTGATGCAAGGCTCTTTCCCTTGGGCCTCCCTCTCAGGCCTAGACTGGCCAGGCCCCACTTCACATGTAGCAGTTCTTCTGAGCCTGCTCTGGGCTCTGAGCGTCTCAGTGAGCTTCATTTAGGGTCTGTCTGATGTAAGGCTAGATTTGGGGCTTTCAGTGTGAAGACCATAGAGATAACTCCCTTTCTTATTACATCATAACAGGGGAAATTTTACAGTTTTAAATGCATATCCTGGAACGAAAGAAAGATTTTTTTTCCTTTTCAAGTTTTTATTTAAATTCCAGTTAGGTAACATACAGTGTAATATTAGTTTTAGGTATAGAATTCAGTGATTCATTACTTATATACAATACCTAATGCTTATCACAACAGGTACCCTCCTTAATCCCCATCACCTATTTAACTGCCCCTCCCATCTGCCTTCCCTCCAGCAATCATCAGTTTGTTCTCTATAGTTAAGAATCTGTTTTTGGGGGGCACCTGGATGGCTCAGTTGGCTGGACATCTACCTTTGGCTCAGGTCATGATCCCAGGGCCCTGGGGTCAAGCCCTGCATTGGGCTCCCTGCTCCATGGAGGAGGGTCTGCTTCTCCCTCTCCCTCTGCCCCTCCCCCCGCTCATGCACATGCATGCACGTGCTCTCTCTAATAAATAAATAAAATCTTAAAAAAAAAGAATCTGTTTCTTGGTTTGCTTTTGTTTACCCTCATGTTCATTTGTCTTGTTTCTTTTTCTCTCTCTTTTAAGATTTATTTATTTATTCTAGAGAGAGCACAAATAAGGAGCATGGGAGAGCAGGGCAAAGGGAGAAGGAGAGAGAGCCTAAACAGATTCTCCACAGAGTGCAGGGCCTGATGCAGTGCTCAGTCCTATGACCCTGATATCATGACCTGAGCTGAAACCAAGAGCTGGATGCTTATTTGACTACACCACTTAGGCACCCCTTTTTGTTTTGTTTGTTAAATGCTGCATATGAGATAAATTATATGGTATTTGTCTTTGACCGACTTATTTTACTTAACATAATACCCTCTATCTCCATCCATGTCATTGCAAATGGCAAGATTTCATTCTTTTTGATGGCTGAGTAGTATTTCCTTCTGTCACTCTCTCTCCTCCCACACACACCCCACATCTTTTTGTGTGTGTATGTTTTCAAGGCATTTTTTAAAATTTTATTTTTTCAATGTTCCAAGATTCATTGTTTATGCCCCACACCCAGTGCTCCATGCAATATGTGCCTCCATACCCACCACCAGGCTCACCCATTCCCCACTCTCTCCCCTCCTAAGACCCTCAGTTTGTTTCTGAGTCCAAAGTCTCTCATGTTCTCATTTTCTTTCCTTCTCCTACTGTCCTCCATATTACTCCTTATGCTCCACAAGTAAGTGAAACCATATGATACTTGACTTTCTCTGCTTGGCTCATTTCCCTGAGCATAATATCCTCCAGTCCAGTCCAAGTTGCTACAGAAGTTGGATATTCATCCTTTCTGAGGGAGGCGTAATATTCCATTGTATATATGGACCACATCATCTTCTTTATCCATTTGTCTGTTGAAGGGAACCTTGGATCTTTCCACTGTTTGGCAATTGTGGCCATTGCTGCAATGAACATTGGGGTACATATGGCCCTTCTTTTCACTACATCTGTATATACCACATCTTCTTTATCCATTTATCAGTTGATGGACATTTGAGTTCTTAGTATAATTTGGCTATTGTCAGGGTCTATGTATCCCTTCAAATTAGTATTTTTGTATATTTTGGGTAAATGCTAGCACAATTGCTGGATCATAGGGTAATTCTATTTTTATCTTTTTGAGGAATCTCCGTAGTGTATTCCTGGAATGAATGAAAGATATAAAGTGGATAATCTAAGCTACCTACTGGAGAAATAAGGAAAAAAATAGCAAAATGAAATAGAATGAAAGAAATAAAAAAAATTGGAGCAGAAATCAGTTAACTAGAAAAACCAAAGAAAACTAGTACCAGTAAAACTAAAAGTGATTTTTTGAAAGGATTGATAGAAATGATAAATCTTTAGTAAGACTGAGTTAAAAAATAGAATATATTTATAATGCAAGAGGGGACATAGGGAATATTATGAATCTTCTTACTTAAGAAATTACTCGAGAGGCACATTTGAATAAAATTGACACAAGAAATAGAAAACCACAGTGATAAATACATTACATAAATTGAATTTCTTTTTAAGGTTTTATTTATTTACTTGAGAGAGAGAGAGAGCAGAGTGAGAGAGAGAGAGCACAAGCAGGGTAGGCAGGGGCAGAGAGAGAGAAGCAGACTTCCGCCAAGCAGGGAGCCTGATGAGGTGTTTGATTCTAGGACCCTGGAATCATGATGTGAGCCAAAGACAGATACTTAACTGACTGAGTCACCCAGGCACCCCTTGAATTTCTTTTTTGATTTTGTTTTTTAAATTAGAAGACTTTTTAAAAAATATTTTATTTATTTATTTGACAGAAACACAGCGAGAGAGAGAGAGAATATAAGCAGGGAGAATGAGAGAGGGAGAAGCAGGCTTCCCGCTGGGCAGGGAGCCTGATGCGGGGGCTCAATCCTGGAACTCTGGGATCATGACCTGAGCCGAAGGCAGGCGCTTAATGACTAAGACACTCAGGTGCCCCACCCCTTGAATTTCTAATAAAAGAATTTTCTCGCAGAGAAAACTCAGGTTCCAAAGGGTTTGGCACGTGAAAACTTTTCCTAACTCATTAGGAAGCCAGTATAACCCGGATCTAAAACCTAAGAAGGAAATTAAAATTGTAGACCAATATCTCCTATGGTTATAGATATAAAAACTCTTGATATAAACATATTTAACTTGTATAAATGTATGTAACCTATACGTTTTACATAATACTGGATTTATCAATGTAATAAAAGGCAGATATGAAGAAACTATATCTAATATTATGCCCAATAATGAATCATAGAATGTTTCTTTTCAAACTTCTGGAACAAAATAAGGACATCTGCCTTTATAATTCTATTTAACATTGTTTTGGGAGTGTATGTTTGTTAGTTCCATAAATCAAGAATAGAAGGACAAGTATGCTTTGGAGATCTTGCAAGTTTGTTTCCAAGACCACTGCAATAAAGTGAATATCACAGTAAAGTGAGTCAAATGAAGTTTTTCATTTCCCAGTGCATGTAAGTTATGTTTACACTATACTGTAGGCTGTTAAGTGTGGGATAGCATTATGTCTATAAAACAAGGTATACACCTTAAGTCAGAGAAAGACAAATATGATTTTATTGTATGTGAAATTTAAGAAACAAATGAGCAAAGGGAAAAAAAGAGAGATGGGCAAACCAAGAAAGAGTCTTAACTATAGAGAACAAATTGCGGGTTACCAGAGGGGAGGTGAGTGAGGGAATGGGTTAAATATGTGATGGAGATTAGGGAGTACACTTGTTATGATGACCACCTGGTGATGTATGGAGGTGTCGAACCACTGTATGGTATACCAGAAACTAATATTACATTGTATGTTAACTAACTGGAATTATAATAAAAACTTAAAAAGAGTAGAGTCCCCCCCCACAAATAAAAAATACTTTATTGCTAAAAAATCCTAAGTATCAGGGCACCTGGGTTGAATGTCTGACTCTTGATTTTTGGCTCAGATCATGATCTCAGGGTTGTGAGATCTAGTCCTGTGTTGAGCTTCATGCTCAGTGGGGAGTCTGCTTGAGATTCTCTCTTTTCCTCTCCTCCTCCTACCCCCTGTGTTCATTCTCTCTCTCTCTCTCTCTCTCTCTCTCTCTCTCTCTCTCTCTCTCAAATAAATCTAAAGAAATGCTATCATCTGAGCTTTCTCAAAGTTACAATATTTTTGCTGGTGGAGGGTTTTGTCTTGTTATATCTGCTGACTGATTAGGGTGGTGCTTGCTGAAGGTTGAGGTGGCTGTGGCAATTTTTTTTAACACAACAATGAGGTTTGCTACATTGATTGATTCTTCCTTTTACAGTGATTTTCTCTGTAGCTTGCAATGCTGTTTGATAGCATTTTAACCACAGTAGAACTCTTTCCAAAATTGGAGTCAGTCCTCTTAAACCCCCTTGCTGCTTTTTCAATTAAGTTGATGTAATATTCTAAATCCTTTGTGGTCATTTCAATGGACTTCACAGCATTGTCACCAGGAGTAGTTTCCATCTCAATAAACCAGTTTCTCTGTTCATCCATAAGAAGCAACTCCTTATCTGTTCAAGTTTTACCAGAAATTGCAGCAATTCAATCACATCTTTAGGCTGTAACTACTAATTCTGGTTCTCTTGCTATTTCCTCCATGAAAGTCATGAATCCTTTGAAGTCATCGTGAGGGCTGAAATCAGCTCTTTCACAACTCCTGTTAATATTGATATTTTGGCCTCTTTCTGTGAAAAATGAAGGTTCCTAATTGCACCTAGAATTGTGAATTCTTTCCAGAAGGTTTTCAGTTTACTGTGTCCAGATAAAGCAGTCACTGTTAATGGCCGCTATAACCTTACAAATGTATTTTTTTGCCTCAAAAAGTGACATTTATTCAAAGAAAAAAGTTACATGTCCATCCCTACCTTGCTTCCTTCCCCTTCCTTGTCCTCTTCAGCCCCCCATGAACTGAACCATGAGTAGGTCTAGGTAGCAGGATAGCCTCTTAGATGAGGTTAGCAAGATTGCGGAGCATTTCCTGAATGGAGGTGTTGTAGATGGTCTCCCTATCTCGAAGAGGCCTCTTGTCTTCTTCTATAACTATCATAATAGCCACACCCTCATGGCAAAATTGTCTATCATGATTGATTCTGTGGAAGTAGTTTTTCCCTCTTGGTGGGAAGGTTATAATTGATGACTAAAGAAACCTACTGCACATCATTGCCTCTGGCCAGCAAATCAGTGGTAATCAATACTCTGCTAGAGCCAGATTGACTCCCTCATGATAACAGTTTGTTCCTTTTAGTCCATATCTCTGTACATGGCAGATATGGTGAAGTCTTGGGGCTGCATCTTTTCAGTTAGCCAATCAACCAACCTTTGGGTGTTGATGAATATGACTGCCTGCATGATGTCAGGGTTTTATACAAGTCACACAGTGTGTCCAGCTTCCACTCCCTTTTCTTCCACATTCATGCAGAGCTGGTGGATACCTTTCATGGTTAACTCTTCCTTCTTGACCAGAATCCAAGTGGTATCCTTCATGAAATTCTTTGTCACCTCACGTATGTTGGAAGGCATTGTAACTCACAGCAAAACCACCTGGGTGTTGCAACTGAGTTTTTGGAATATGTCATAAAAAAAAAAAAAAAAGGAATATGTCATAGATTTGGTCCTTGAATCTGTGGCATTAACATTTCATCAGCTTGTCTAGTACAAACATCTTGATGTCTTTGGGAGATAGGTATCTCTGGTTAAGCATATCAAACACATGATCTGGGGTACCCATGATGATACGGGGAGCTTCCAGGGGAGCTTCCATCTGCAGCTTCTGCACCTCACCATGTACCTTGGTCCCCTGAAAGCAGGTATGGCAAGAAGTACCTGTGTAATCTCCTAATTCCATGACAACTTTCTGTATCTACTCAGCCAACTCTCTAGTGGGTGCCAGGACCAAAGCCTGCATGGCTTTAGATCCAACTCAGTCTTTTGCAGGATCGATATGGCAAAAGTGGCTGTTTTTCTAGTCCCAGGTTGGCCTTGAGCAATCACATCATAACCCTAAACAGGGAAGAATGGTTTGCTGCTGGATAGAAGAAGGCTTCTCAAAACTATAAGTATAAAGACCATGGAAAAGGGACTCAGAAAAGTTCATGTCATCAAAGCTGTCAACAGTTTCATTCTAGTTACTCTCAGTGACACCTTTGGGCTCCGTCTCACTGGGGCCATTGTGTCTGGATCGGGAATCTTGACCGGCAGATATGATCCTTAGAAACTAGACACAATTTATTTCTTAAATAATAAGAGTTGACAGTTGAAATTACTCCATGAACCATGGGCTGAAATGGATGTTGTGTTAGCAGGCAGGAAAACAACATTAATCTTGTTGTATATCTCCATCAGAGCTCCTGGGTGACCCAGGTACATTGTCAGTGAGCAGTAATATTTGAAAGGAACTTGTTTCTGAATGGTAGATCTTAACATTCAGTAAACCATATTGTAAACTGATGATCTATACTTTAGGCTTTGCTGTTCTAGAGACACAGGCAGAGTTAGCATGATTTTTAAGGGCCCTAGAATTTTCATAATGGTAAGTGAGCATTGGCTTCACTTTAAAGTCACTAGCTGTCCTTTGAAGGTGTCCTTTGAAGCTTTGAAGCCAGGCATTGACTTCTCCCTACCTCTGAAAGTTTTAGATGCATATTCCAATATATAAGGCTGTTTTATTTATGTAGAAAATCTGTTGTTTAGTATAGCTATCTTCATTAATTATTTTAGCTAGATCTTTTGGTTAACTTGTTGCAGCTTCTATATGAGTACTTGCTGGTTTTCCTTGTACTTCTATTTTAGGGAGATGGCTTCTTTCCTTAAATCTCATGAACTAACCTCTGCTGAATTCCTCCAGTCTTTTCTTCTGTAGCTTCTTCCTCCCTCCTGTCTTTGTAGAATTGAAGAATAAGGGCCTTGCTCTTCAGTAGGTTTTGGCTTAAAGGAATTTTGTGACTGATTTGATCTTTTAGCCAGCATGTATTATCCACATCAGCAATAAGACTGTTCTGCTTTCTTATAATTTGTTCATTCACTGGAGTGGTACTTCTAATTTTCTTCAAGAACATTTCCCTTGCATTCACAGCTTGGCTAATTGTTTGGTGCAAGAGGCCTAGCTTTTGGCTAGGCATTTTGCCTTCTTCATTAAGCTTAATCATTTCTAGCTTTTGTTTTTTAGATTTTATTTTTCTAACAGAGAGAGAGAGAGAGAGGGAGAGAGAGAGAGTGTGTACAAGCAGGGAGAGCAGCAGAGGGTGAGGGAGGAGCGGGCTCCATCCTGAGCAGGGAGCCCCATGAGGAGCTCGATCCCAGGACCCTGGATCATGATCTGAGCTGAAAGCAGATGCATAACAGACTGAGCCACCCAGGTGCCCCCATTTCTAGCTTTTGATTTAAAGTGAGAGACATGTGAGTTTTTCCTTTCAGTTAAATACTTAAAGGCCATGTAGAGCTAGTAATTGTCCTAATTTCAATATTTTTGTGTCTCAGGCAATACAGAGGCTTGAGGAGAGGGATAGAGAGGAATGGCTGGTTGACTAGAGCAATCAGAACACACACACAACATTAATGGATGAAGTTTACCTGTATTATATGGTTCCTGTTCATGGCACCCAAAACAGTTACAATAGTAACATCAGAGATCACTGATCACAGTAATAATGATAAAAAAGTTTACGATATTGCAAGAATTACTAAGATATGACATAGAGACTTGAATTGAGCTAATACTGTTGAAAAAATAGCATTGACAGACTTGCTTGAGGCAAGATTGTCACAAACCTTCAATTTGTAAAAAGTGCAAAATCTGTGATGCTCAGTAAAGCAAAGTGCAATAAAATGAGGTATGCCTATAACAGAGGTGAATATTGGAAGTAAAGAAGTAAAACCCTCTAACTTATAGATGACTATGATTATTGTAAATCTGTACATTTGTATTGAAAATTGTAAAGAATCTAAAAAGAGATTATTGGAATTAATTATGGAGTTTGGCAAGATCTCAGAACAAAGCCAACATATGTAAAATGAGTTGTATATTTTTGTTTTTATAATGAACAGTCTGAAAATTATAGAACATGCTTTCCTATAACATCAAAAACATAGGGATAAATACAAAATTTGTAGGATATGTAGGAGCTCTTTTTGAAAATAAGAAAACATTGCTGAGAAATTAATGATCTAAATAAATTGAGAGATAATATGGGTTTATGGGTTGGGAGGACTTCATATTATTATCCCAGTTAATATCCTGCAGACTTGTTTTTTTTTGGCAGAATTTGATTAGCTAAAATTTATATAGATATAGAATAGTCATAACAGGTTTTAAAAAGAATGGTGTTGGAAGGTGTATGCAATCTGATTCCATGACATTTTTTTGGAGCTACAGTAATAAGCAAGGCATTAGGGTATTGGTGCAACAATAGACATTTAGAAAAATGGAACAAAACAGAGTCCATATTTACATAATTGACTTTTGTATATATGAATTTATTTCTGTGTAAATGGATTTATATAATGGTGATTTTTGACAAAGAGACTCTGTAATTCAGTGAATAATGAAGAACAATCTTTTAATCAGATGGTGCCAGAACTTGATACTCATAAGGAAAAATTAGTCTTGACTTTTCTTCCACACCATACATAAATACTAATTTGAAGTGATTCATAGACTGAAAAATCCCCTTTTTTGTGTTTGAGCCATTTTAGATGTGTTTTCTTTTTATATAAAGCATGTAGTTGGGTATTGCTGTGTGTATCAAACTGAAAGTGTTTCTCTTTTAATGGATGAACAAAGCCCATTCACGTTTATAGATATGACAGTTTTGATCTTGACCCTGCCATACTTAAAAAAAAAATTGCTATGTGAATTATATTTGTTATCTTTGTTACAGTGTGAGATTTTCTACATCTTTTTGTGCCTTCTCTTTCAATCATGTAGCTATTTAGCAACACTTTTGTTTTTATCCAAATAATACTTTCTTTCAAATTCTCTTATGTCCAGTGTTACTATATGGTTTGCCATGTTCCAGTGTTATCCTTTGTCTCTCACCTATTATACAATGAACAATAAACTAACTTCACTTTTCCTCCTTCCTTTAATACTTAGTTGTGTTATTTGTCATCAAAACATATAGCATTTATGTATTTACCCTCACCTCTACCTCTTTTTATTATTATATCTGTAATTAAATATATCATATTTACAGTCATTTCCTTTGTAGTTCTTTCTTCAGTCATCTTTTGGTTGGATGAGTTTTATTCTTTGTAGTTTGCTCAAGAAGGGGACATGGGTGTGAATTCCTATGCTTGAAATTTAAAAACAAGGGGCGCCTGGGTGGCTCAGTTGGTTGGGCAACTGCCTTCAGCTCAGGTCATGATCCTGGAGACCCAGGATCGGGCCCCACATTGGGCTCCCTGCTCGGCGGGAAGCTTGCTTCTCCCTCTCTCACTCCCCCTGCTTGTGTTCCCTCTCTGGCTGTGTTTCTCTCTGTCAAATAAATAAATAAAATCTTTAAAAAAAAAAAGAAACTTAAAAACAATGTCTTGGTACTTGAAGGATAGCTTGATTCATACTTTATTTCCTGTGGATTCTTAATGCTGCTTTGCTGTTACCTTGTTTTTGAGAATTCTGATGTCAGTGTAGTGTTCTTGTGTTAACTGATTCCTTTGTTTTTAAATTTTTTTTATTATGTTAGTCACCATACAGTACATTATTAATTTTTGGTGTAGTGTTCCATGATTCATTGTTTGCATATAACACCCAGTGTTCATATGCCTTCCTTAATACCTATCACCAGACTAATCCCCCCATCCTGCCCTCTAAAACCCTCAGTTTGTTTCCTGGGGTCCATAGTCTCTCATGGTTTGTCTCCCTCTCTGATTTCCCCCCCTTCATTTTTTTCTTTCCTTCTTCTAATGTCCTCCATGCTATTCATTATGTTCCACAAAAAGTTAACGTGTATGATAATTGTGTTTCTCTGCTTGACTTATTTCACTTAGCATAATCTTCTCCAGTTCCATCCATATCAATGCAAATGATGGGCATTCATCCTTTCTGAAGCCTGAGTAACATTTCATTGTATATATGGACCATATTTTCTTTATCCATTCATCTGTTGAAGGGCATCTTGACTCTTTCCTCAGTTTGGTGATTGTAGCTATTGCTGCTATGAACATTGGGGTACATATGGCCCTTCTTTTCACTACCTCTGTGTTTTTGGGGTAAATATCCAGTAGTGCAATTGCAAGGTCATAGGGCTCTATTTTCAATTTTTTATTTATTTTTATTTATTTTTATTTTTTAACTTTTTATTTTTTTCAATGTTCCAAGATTCATTGCCCATTCCCCACCCCAGTGCTCCGTGCAATAGGCGCCCTCAGTACCCACCACCAGGCTCTCCCATCCCCCACCACCTCCCTCCAAGTCCCTCAGTTTGTTTCTGTGTCCAAAGTCTCTCATGTTTCGTTTCTCTCCCTGAATTATCCTACTTCCCATTTACTTTCCTTCTCCTACTGTCTTCTATATTACGCCTTATGCACCACAAGTAAGTGAAACCATGTGATACTTGACTTTCTCTACTTGGCTTATTTCACTCAGCATAATCTTTTCCAATCCAGTCCATGTTGCTACAAAAGTTGGATATTCATCCTTTCTGATGGAGGCATAGTATTCCATTGTATATATGTACCACATCTTCTTTATCCATTCATCTGTTGATGGGCACCTTGGTTCTTTGCACAGTTTAGTGATTGTGGCCATTGCTGTGATGAACATTGGGGTACATATGGCCCTTCTTTTCACTACATCTGGATCTTTGGGGTAAATACCCAGTAGTGCAATTGCAGGGTCATAGGGTAGCTCTATTTTTAATTTTTT